>JACMIJ010000096.1:0-33947 GCA_014805365.1 Koerneria luziae | reverse complement strand
GTGTATCACATTCTACGAGAAACACATTGTTCTTTTAGTAAGTGCGCTATTTTGACTATTATTACCGTCACTCAGAACGCATTTGCTGTTGTAATTCGACTTGTTTCTTATTGTTAGAAGTAGCAAATTATCGTACTATTTCGATACAGCACCTGATCCAAAGGTGTCATACATATGCAGATACAATAACCATCACCTAATTTGATCAATAACACGGTAATTAGTCACTAAAAACCACAAAAAGCAACAAGATGAGGGCTACATTCCATCGTCAGAAAAGTGGGCGGAGCCTAACAGGGGCGGAGTCGAACTCCTTCTTATGATAAGCGGCGCGCGGTATTTTGCATGCCGCACCAAGATAAACCAAAAACAAGCAAAAAAAAAACTTCGGAACATGTTTCTGTGAATGCATAGCGATAACGCTGACGTGTTTTTGTTACCAAAATTGTCAGTTGGGAAAACAGCTTGCGGTCCCTACGTATAGTATTGGCTTCTTTGACTCCGTTCCGCACATATGTCCGACTGAAATTTAAAAAAAACCTATTAATAAGATTCGCCCATTTAGTTACAATCGGTTGTTCGTACAGAACGGAGTCATATATGAAAATAGTAACAACCACAACACAGCAAAAAAATTAAAGAGCACTGGGGATTTGAACCCTTGGGCAAAAGAGTAGCAGTCGAGCGCACTATCCGCTCGGCCACGCTCCCTCTTGAGAGTTTGCGACATTGTCCTAGACTATCCAAGGTATTTGCATAACACGTTCCATATGTCACTTTTGGATGACCAGTTTCTCAAAAACCAAGATTGGTTAGGAACTTTTGAGAACAGTTTTGAGTACCTGAAAGGGTACCGAACAAGATGTTGTACCTCAGTGCACTCAATTTCTCGTCGAGCTCAGACCGTTCCCTTGTAAGTGGGACGCATTTCAAGTTGTGTTGGCAGACCGGGTCCAATTTTTTTTCGAGCAGATGGGTAAAAAATCACAATCTGCCTTCGATGGTTATTGATAATAATAGTTGCTAATAATAATAATACCACCATTGGGGCTATTTAAGGCTTATTTTTCTCCGAGTAAATTACCCTTCGGCTTTAACTAAAAGCATAGCTTCTTATGTGCTGATACAGACCTCGTCCACCTCGCCCTCCTCGTGGTCCGAATGATCCTCGTCCATTTCTTGGTCCTCCGCGGAATCCTCCTCGCGCTGGGATCTCGCTCATAGATAGCTGAATAACAAATATCCAAATATTGTCAAATGAACGGTGGATTTTACAAAAATGTACGTGATCGGTAACTGAATTTAAGAAAAAAAAATTAATCGTACAAGATATCATACCGATGCATCTCCCTTGAAGTCAAACTGTTTCAGCTCGATTGGCAAGAGGTGAGCATGTGTGTCCTGAACAGAACACTAATAAAACACAACCATTCCATGTTCGAATACCAATGACACGCACTACTTCATAAGTATATGGTCGTATCACATGGCCGGATCTCACAAAGAAAGCATCATACCACCCCCCGGTCATAGAATAAAAAGGTAAGACGGATAAGTAATAAAAATTGGAAGGGGTGTGCCTACAGACCGAATTTCATGAGGTGGTTTCCAACATTTTCTGGTCGTTTGCATAGGATCCACTACTAGCCAAGCGATTTTAGTTAGGGGGCATCCCCATTTCGCCACTGAAACCTTTGGACACACTGACAAGGTGCCCATTTATCTTTAAAGGGTATTTTTACTCAGACAACAGAGCCCCCGGTTCACCTACCGTAACCCTTCGAAAAAAAACCCCACTCAAAATCGGTCGTCTCTTGGAAGGCTTTGTTCCGCAACACAGATCTGAGAGAGAGCTCGAGCTCCCTTTCGGTGATGACCACATATTGATTGAAAGTACCGTATGAGGCCGTTATTTGAAAACAAGTCGCTGTGGGACCCCTACATATTTCAAACGAGTATTTTTTATAGCTTTAGCTTCTTTGCTTAATTTATCGGCAACCACGCTGTCAGCGTAAATATACCCATTAAATTCGTAGAAAATATATTAAATGAATATGTTGGCTCCCCCAGAACTTTTGTGTACAGAGAATACATAAGGAAATGCCTAAGTGGGGGTTGCTACCCCCTTCAGCACCCTGTGCAACATACATCGGTCCGACACGCATTGAACATCTTCTTGACATCGTTGGTGGTCTTCATGGTTACGAATGCGAATCCGGTCACCTTGTGATTCTCGCTCTCGGGTGGCATGCACACCTTGCGGGGAACGTGCACGTGTTCCACGTCCGCGATCCCTGCAATCATTACTACTAATTGCAAAAAAAAAGAAGCAACATACTCCTCCCCACGAAATTAAAAACATACATGGACGCTCCTGTTTTGGAACGCGGGTTGACCACCATATACAAAAACATGTTATGATACTCTTGCGGTCTATTTGCGGGGTGCTTTACACAGACAAGTAACCAAATGCGGGATGACCCTACGTTATCAGGAATGTCATTGTCTATGTATGGTATGGGATACCCTAATACGACAATAGTCTTACTTGATAAGAATTCCTTGATCTCTGCAGCAACGGCAATCTCGTCTGATGGAATGATATTCCTCGTGATTCCACCCAAATACAACTTTGTTCCCGGTCCTGGGCGTTCCTCTGAAACTCATGTTATAATAAAAAATTAGTTAAAATCTTAGAATAACACACTCATACAGTTATGTTCATACATCGGCAACCACATTTTGGGTAACGCAAACATAAAAAGGGTCTTACAGCAGCCGCGAACAGCGGGGGTAGGGGGTGCCGTAACAGTAATTCACACCTTTTGTATTTGTTCCCGCGCGACAAATATATTACGCTTGTGAAGTGAATGCAGTAACGTCAGTAATTTATGTTATTGTTGCACCGTAACGTAACAGTGGTGTGAAGGAAGCGTTTCGTGTCGACATATGCTTACAGTCTAATAACATTGACCGCCACGAAACAAGGCGCACCTCGCTTATGGTTGCGGTCGTTGGTTCCATTCTGGGTGGGTGCCTGGTTGTTGTTGGTTGGCGGGTGGGCAGTGTGTTTGAGGGGAGCTGGCTTCGATGGGGGCGGAGCATGTACCACCGTCGCAGTCGATCCACCTTCAAAGACAACAATCTCACAATTGATGCAACGAACCTCCGACGAGTTTGGCCCAAGTCTTGGGTTCATTGTCGACAGGAGGAGCGGGGAGGACCGGCTCCACTTTCTTCGGTTGCTCCTTTGGTTTCGGTGGAGCATGCTCAACAACCGGCTTTGTTGGTGCTGCAAACATACAAATCATCACCATTCATGAAAACATGCATCAACAAATACGACCTTCCCACATACTACTTTCCACCACTCCAACATTAAATTATATACTGATGTTAGCTTGCACTAGGCATTAGAGAGAGAAAGTTTTATGGTCTCCACCTCCAAACACGTCATCCTGAACTACTATAATAAGACAAATGCGAGATAGCTTGGAAGCGCACGGGAAATACCCAAACATTAAGAAAAGTAGGGAATATGCATGACTTCGCAACTGCCGTACGGTATGCATATGATAGGAACCGCAAAGCTTTTACCATGTAGAAACCTAATTGCAAAATGTGAAAGAGAACATACATATCTCAGCCTTCTGTGGAGGGGCGACCGGCTGTGCAGGGGGTGCAGGCTGTTCGACCTTCGCAGGTGCATTCGTATGCCCATTCAACTTCGCCGGTGCAGCCTGAACAGTAGAATAAACAACCGTCAGCGAATGAGCAATGTTCTATCTTCAACAGGAAGATCAGTTCTCAACATTAGAAGCATCGTGGCAAAATATATCAAAAGATAACATTGACAGGAACGTACCGCGGCGATGACCTTGGGTGCCTGGGTGGCCCTCGGTGGTTCGATAGTCTCCGCGAATCCCTGATCGATAAATTGAAAGATGTCGTTTTGGACGAAGAACTTCTTGGGTGTCTGCTGGCAGAGGACGAATGTCTGCACAAAACGACGAGATGGCTGTGAATCCTGCGACATCTCCCCGCATACTTGGAGGGCTATTCCTTGGCCAAGAGTAGCAGCGCCCTGAAAATATCAGATCATCAAAGGTCCTTAGAGACATTATGCTATAAATGGACCAATACTGGGTCAAAAATGAGTATACTCTGATAAGATGAGTTATTATATTTCCATTGCTTGAAGCTAACTTACAAAAAGAGTTTCAACAGACCTTGATGGAATGGATTCGCACTTTGCATTCGATGAATTGCAGCACTTCAATCGCCTTTTGTATCTTCTGAAAAAAATGTATTAATTTTCAAGCGCACACGTTCGAATTCTAAGACCATTTTCCCAATATATCTTTACTCAACGTCATAGGCATTTTAGTAACAGGGTAAATGCATTTACAGGGATGGCTGCAGGAAATTACTTTTGTATAAAATATTTTTTATAATTAAGATTATTTATGATGTTCGGTATAAGCATTTTCTGTTGTAGTCATTACAAATGTATTTGATACACTGACAATGGGAGCTGTTGCGAATTCCCCCAAATGTTTCCTTAAAAAAACAAAATTCTTTGCTGATCACAACTGTCACTAATTCGGAAACTTTCGTTTTTTACCCAGCCTTAATCGCAAACTTGTAATACTGTCAAAACTGTATACTCTGCTGTGATAATTTGTCTCTTGTGCCGCCAAAACAACATTTGGAGGCAGTACAGCTGTGTTATTCTTTCAAGATCATAAACGGGAAGCAAAACGAACAATCTCGTCTACTAACACGAATTGTATATGCATCTATAAAAAAACGGTACAACGCATATGAACGTGAACGTTTGTTGCAATGTTACTCGTGGAATACAAAGCAACTTTTCACAAAGAACTGTTGTTCGGAATGTTGTTTGAACAGGCTTTGGCAACTTTACGCACGATAAGCCATTTTAAAAAAACATGTGTTCTGAAGTAGGAGCCATGAGAACATAAATTACGATCCGTGGAAGAGAGGAAAACAAGAAGAGGTTTTTTTTAAATGTACAACTAAACAAAATTTCACCCATGGAATAAAAAGGTAGAGTGGATAAGTAGTCAAAAATCGGAGGGGGTGTACCTACGGACCGAATTTCATGAGGGGGTTACCAACATTTTCGGGTTTTTTTTTTAAAACATAGGACCCACTACTAGCCAAGAGATTTTAGGTAGGGGGTATCCACATTTTGGCTTTGAAACCAAGGGGGGGGGGTGGACACCGGAAACTACCACTTTTTTGCTCTATGATTTCACCCCCTCCTCTCAAAAAAATAATTTCAAATGCATGCTTTAGAAAAGTGGAAGTAATAATTACAATTTGCAAACGTGGAGAACTCAACCATTCAATATGAATTTCTTGTGAATGTCGGATAGAGGAAGACAATTGAGAATTCAAACATTATTCCCAAACTATAAAAGTTGTATTTGGAACATACAGCTTGCCCAACAGCAGTCACTTCGTTGTGGGTGAAGACCGACTCGTGACTGTAGAAACGGTGCACATTGCTGGGCGCCTCCGACAGAATTGTGTAGTATTGGCGGACAAATTCGCGGCCAATGTCCGTTGCTAAAAAGGACCAATAACTGATATAATAAAACAAATAAACAATCAAAACCACTTTAATACCGTAATAAGATATTATATGCATTATCAATTACCCCATGCCACTAAAAATTAACAGACGATTCATCACTACGACAGCACCTGGCAAAATTAGCAGATCGCAATAGAAGCAAGTTTGGTGTAATAATCTTGATGATCGTGTTCGGTGGTATCACCAAGCTTTCAAAGGTGGGAGTTTGATGGTACCGCCAAATACAATACAAACGAAAAGCACACAAGCATATTTGTTCTATCGAGATGAAACTAGACTTTTTTGGTCAAACTACGACGGCAATATGGGGTCACCACCGGAGTTTTGGATACATCATAATCTTTGGAGCGTATTTGGTAGTCCACCGAAGGCTGTGGTAGATTTTTTTTCAAGCTTAATCGTTTATTGACTATGAAACAAAATACAATAACCACAACAGTCAGAATAAATTTCTATTTTTAATTTTCACATTACAATAATAAACTTCCTACTCAACTCCAGGGGAATATATTAACAGCCCTTTGTGATAGCCGCAATCGCCTGACCTTCTCGACTATCCGGTTTGCTCAGAATTTTTTTTAACTTCTGTAGAATAATCAGTCAATCGAATTTTATCACCAGCAAAGTAGATGACAGATCAATATTATCTATTCTTTCTTATATACGTATTAAATAGCGCGTTTTAAATTCAAATTTCTTCTCCTATGCATCCTACGCAACATGTAATTTATGTTATTTATATAGTTCAGGAAATGTCAAGGACCCACTATACATCGCTAACACCTCCAATCTGTATAATAGCTTTTTAAGTAGTAACCTTGGCGATAAGTACTCAATTCAATAAGAAGCAAAATGCGAACCGCCGGGTGTTTGGTTTTGAGAGTTGGAGTCGCCGTTGGATATCTCCGACATGACGTCCATCTTCATTGTACAGCTCCTTAGCAGAGGATTACCTATATTCACAGATTGATATAAAGTACAAAAATACAAAATTTGTAAGAACCGGCCGTTTCTTGGCAACATTTTGCGGGAACGAATCTTTTGGACATGGCATGGGAATGCGATCCCCACAACGAATATGCTTTGAAGGCTACAGTACACTCCTTCAATATACCCATGTGATATTGATCATTTCTGTGACCCAATCGACTGCTTGTGTGTTCAGGGCTCAACGAAATATGATGCTATCTTTCTAATTTTTTTGCTTAATTTTTATAATCTGTTGTTGTTTAGATGAGCCAACAACCCCAGTACGGGGCTTTTGGGGAACAAAAACCACCGGTGGAAAGCATAGCAACGGAGCAAAGTGCCGGACAACCATTCCAAATGGGTTCGCAAGGACAGGAGTTGGTCATCGCCAAAGTGGAGAATACCTTGTCGACTCTTGAAGATCAACAGATGACCAACGATTCTCGATACCGCAGCGTCCAGCAACTCAAGTCAAAGTTAACTGGTGGGTTTATTACTTTAATTTTTGGTGAAAAAAAAATACAATTTGCTTCTTTCGCCATTTCTTGTTGGGGTGACCGATGGTTTGCCGTGTTATGTAAATATATACCATTTATAATTTTTAATGCAACTTTGTACTTTGTAGGTATTCCGATGGAGCCTGCGTCGGCGGTTTCACCAGTACCACCGTCGAATACTCAACTATCAGCTGCGCAAGTCTCGCAACTCAAAGCCCAGGTTGCTTTTTTTGTCCTATTTAATATGGTTGAGCAAAATATTCTTATCACACAATTCATTGGCATTTGTGACACCTTGATTAATCACTGTTCTGCACAGGTTTCTGCATACAAACTACTGGCTCGAAATGAACCTGTGCCCAATGATCTCATCGTACGCACAATTTCCGAACAGGGTTTGTTTTTTCGTCACATTTGTATAAGAAGTCCAAAGATAAATTATAGGAATGAAATATATCTTCTGCATAAAGCATTTACTCTCTGAATCATTCCTTTTTAGCATTGCAACAATTGAATGAACCGAAGCCGACGTCACTACTGCCTCCTCCATATACTGCAAAGGGCGAGGCAGAGAATGGCGACCCCCTTCCATACAATATCATGAAGGTATTGGAAGTGCACCAGAAGAGATCCAACCGAAGCACCAAACTTGCTGTTCCGTCTGGTATTGATCCTCAGAGTGTACTCAAGGAGAGGGAACACAGGTAAGCATTTTATTGATGCATCCATAAACAAAAAATAATTCCGACCCAAAAATTTAAAAAAAAGGAAACCCAAACAAAAACCCAAAAAAATTTCTCCTGTACTAAGATTTCGCGCATTATTTACGATATTTGTGTCTCCAGTTATATTCTCTTGCTTCGTTATATTCTCTTTATATTCTCTTTCAGAATTCAAAATCGTATCGGTCAACGTATCAAGGAATTGTTGGAATTGCCGGCTGACATGCCCGCTCACCTTTGTGTTCGTGCTCAGATCGAACTACGTGCACTGCGACTTGTCAATTTTCAAGCACAGGTACAACGTTCATTATGTTTTCTCTCATTTGTGTTATATCATCATCGTTCCGTTTTGTTATCAGGCGACCACCTTTTTTGTGTGGACGGCACATGCTTGTTTTTCCATAACCGCTTCGCTTGTCAGGTCCGATCGGAGATCATGTCTGCTCTAAAGAGGGATACAACCCTGGAGACGGCTCTGAATCCATATGCCTATCGAAGAACCAAGAGACAGTCCTTAAGAGAGGCCAGAGTGACAGAGAAACTTGAGAAACAACAGAAGATGGAACAAGAGAAGAAGCGGAGGCAGAGACACACTGACATGCTCCAGGCCATCCTCCAACACGGACGACAGTTCAAGGACTTCCACAGGTAACACATATTCATATCTGGTTTACACCGCCGGGGTATTCGTCTCATTTAAGTGCGAAAATCAGCTATCCTCAAAACCCAAAGGTTGAACTCAGTCTAGGTCCCGTTGCAATAGACGTTGTAAGTTGGGGTAAAATTTGGTAGCTTTTACAAGCGAGTGGATGAAAATGAAGATAATGAAGTTAAGAGGAGTTTGTGAGTAATAGCACTGCAGTAATCATTCTCTCAGAGGTTCGAATCCTTCGCTGATGCTTTGTTGTTTGCTTGAATGGTTGTCCAGCTCAAGCACCGTAACTTCACTCATTGCGTACAGTGAGGGATCGAACAAATAAAGTGAAATAGAATTGTTTGATGGTATCGGTTGCAGGAACAACCTGCTGACGATCGGAAAGTTGAAGAAGGCGGTTTTGACGTACCACCAGAACAGCGAAAGAGAAAAGAAGAAGGAAGACATGAAGAACGAGAAACTACGTATGCAGAAACTCATGCAAGAAGACGAAGAGGGATACCGACAACTCCTCGATGAAAAGAAGGTCTGCCCTGTTGTCAATTCCCCTTTTGTAGAGCTGCACCCCCCTAATTGTAAGAACGGCATTGATAAAACGAGCATAGCTTATGATATGTACATATGCGTACTTTATTTATGCTCAATACCTTCTTGAATAGCAAATACAATAATTGAATGACTTTCCATTCAACCTAATAATTCGCATAACTTTGGGGAAGGGTAATTCCATATTTATTACCGGAAAGGGGACACGATCGAAGCCTGGATTCAATCCCAATTCCCCCTCCATAGTAACAGAAATTATATGAAAACCAAAGTTGCTTCCAGATTTATGGCGCACAGCTTCGAAATATTAACCATGTCAATTATAGGATCAACGCCTAGTGTTCCTGTTGCAACAAACGGACGAGTACGTAGAGAGTCTGACGGGACTCGTCAAACAACATCAGGCGACAGAGAAACAGAGGAAGAAAGACGAGAAGAGGCAACAGAAAAGGGAACAATCCGGTACGTATGATTATACCCTACACAACCTATTACTTTGACTGTGTTAGTGTACCAGTAATAGTATTACTCACGTGATTGATTGTTAACAACTATCCTTTCCCAGGAGACGAGGTGCATGTGCACGTACGCGAGATGGCCACAGGACGAATCCTCGGAAAGGAAGAGGCTCCCAAGCCGGATGAAGTCGAGGTGGGCTCGCAGAACATATGGGAGCTCCATTTCCCTATTAAATGCTTGTGAAAGCCACTTACTTATACAAAGAGTTGTCATTTCGTAAGGAAATATTGAAATCTAGGTCTGAAATGCAGGAGCCCATAGGTCATTTGTTCCGTTTCGACGTCGGAACGGAACATATGCCCTAAGAGGATGACTTGTGTCGACTTTATGACTTAAGAAACGTATGATGGACGTAACTCGCTCAAATTGAGAGCAAAGACGATGCGGTTTTCTGTATTCTAATCTGGTCTATATTGCATTCTAAGCTTGATGATCGTCAGAAAGAAGTTTGTTATCAGTATCATAGCTGATAGTCTGTCCTTAGGCATGGCTGGAGACGCATCCTGGCTACGAGGTGATCTCTCGTGACGAATGTTCCGATTCGGAGAGTGACAACGAAGGCCCGACTGAACCAATCGAGAAGAAGGAGGATGAGACGGATGAATACGAAGGACTAAACGAAGAAGAGAAGGCCAAGAAGATTCTCGAAAAGGCTCGCAACGAAGAAGACGAATACGATGCGAAGAACAGGAAACAGATGGAAAGTTATTATGCAACTGCCCATCGCATCAAGGAGAAGATTGTCCAGCAGCACTCCACTATGGGCGGAGGAGATCCCACTCTTCTGCTCAAACCATATCAGGTTTAGCTCTACTGTTTATTCTTTCTCACAAGGCAATCGATGAGCCTCATATTGTATATCTCGCAAGTATTATAGTTGTAAAACATAAGCGCTCATTTTTAGGACTAATGATTATTAATACACTTTCAGCTAAAAGGCCTGGAATGGATGGTGTCGTTATACAACAACAACCTGAACGGTATTCTGGCAGACGAGATGGGTCTCGGCAAGACCATCCAGACAATCTCACTCATTACCTATCTCATGGAGGTACGCTATGTTACATTCAATTATTGCCGATTAGAATAGTTGATTACTCTGTGTTAAAATGCAAAAAAACAGCTACCTCAAAAACCCTATGTTTGAACGCATTCTGATCCCGTCACGAACAACGTTGTCACTTGCACATAAATACCAGCAAGTAGCTTTTACTCATGAGTAATAAAAATTAACAACAAAAAATCAAAAAAATCAATACTACTTGTGGTTGGTGTGAATACCGAATGATCTTACTAACAATTACGCATTAGGTCGGAGATTTGATCCCTACTCACCACTTTTGCGCACTGCTGTAGTACCCAGAACAGGGCTGTTCGAAAAAAATAAGAAAAATTCGAAAAAACCAAAAATAATGCTAAGTGCTCCTAAAGTATTAAAATACTAAGAAGTTTTAAAACACGAAATTGTGATGCAACCCCTTTTTATCTATGGCTGTGATATTGGATGATGTAAAGGAAATCGATGTCAAGGAATTCAATTGAATACTAGGTTTTGCCAGATTTTTGCCGCATTTTAAATTGTAACGCACACGTTTTGTGTGCGCAGATATGAGTGTTTTTTGAGTGTTTTTCAAACACAGCAATGTAATCTCTCTTCAACCGAAAAAATACGAAATTTGTCTTTTCTCTGTGAGTACTTAACAATAAGCTAAAGTTATGTCTTTAATGCTGTTAAGCTCAGCCTTCGTCGCTCTACTCTTGTTATAGATTTTCCTTTAAGGTGAAGCAGAACAATGGTCCTTACCTGGTCATCGTCCCTCTCTCTACAATCTCTAATTGGGCATTGGAATTGGACAAATGGGCACCTCATGTGGTCAAGATCATCTATAAGGGTACAAAGGTAAATAAGCTTATTCCTTCTCTTAATAACTTGTCCTTCATTGTATTTCGACATTAACACTATGTGTCATAGGATGCACGACGACAACTCGACCAGCAAGTTAGGAGAAACGCATTCAACGTCTTGCTCACCACATACGACTACGTTCTGAAGGAGAAAGCCGTCCTCGGAAAGGTTACTTATGTTGCAATTATCTGTTTCTATTTTGTGCCATTCATCTAATAGGTTGGAAAGAAAACTCGGATCCCTGACATATCTTTTGTTTTACAAAGTATCAAACATATCTTTGGGCAATTATTCCACGCATTAGCTCTCGTCGTTGGCTTTACCATATAAAATTTGTGTTACCCGTCACTGTGTCAAAGCCTCTGACGGTTTTCCATGGGTGGCTAACAATAAACGTCAATCAATACGCGGAACACTTTCGTAGAACCGTGATCGCCATTTTGCAAAATAAAAATATCTTCAAGACACTTGAACTCAAATCATAGTCAGTTCATCACATAAGGAGTCCGAGATATGGAGATCCGGCTCACTCTCTTCGAGTGTAGTCAGTAGCATCAGTCAAGCATCTTCCTTGAAGACATATTCGCTGCTTGATTGCAGATCCGTTGGAAGTACATGATCATCGACGAGGGCCATCGACTCAAGAATCACAACTGCAAGCTGACTTTGATGTTGAACGGATTCTTCCGAGCACAGCACCGACTGCTCCTCACAGGCACTCCTCTCCAGAACAAGCTTCCCGAACTGTGGGCTCTTCTCAACTTCCTCCTTCCCTCCATTTTCTCCTCCTGTGGTACATTCGATTCCTGGTTCAATGCGCCATTCGCCACAACGGGAGAGAAAGTGGAATTGAACCAAGAGGAGACGATGCTGATCATTCGCCGTCTACACAAAGTGCTTCGGCCATTCCTCCTTCGACGACTCAAGAAGGTATGCTGAAGGAATGCTCTCTGACTCACACAACTCAAGTATAGTGCATTACAAACAACTGGTTTAATGGAAACTGCAATTTAGTGAGATACAGTACATTTAATAGAAAAGCATGAATTTATCGCTATCTCCTACATACAACACCATAGTCTGGCAGTATTTGTTTTTAACGATTTCCACAAAATTATTGAATATACAAGTCTTTAGAAAGAATTTTCCACCAAAATTTTTAATATTTTTGCTTTCGATTTGCTTTGAGAAGGCTGTGAGCATATATAAAAAGCGTTTGTATCAAAAAAGCGTGTAACATGAGAAAAACTTTTAATAATTGTAATATTGATCAGGAAGTGGAGAGTCAGTTGCCGGACAAGACAGAGTACGTGATCAAGTGCGACATGAGTGCCCTGCAACGAGTTCTCTACAAACACATGCAGAAGGGACTTCTCATCGACACAAAACACGTGGGGGGACGTGCACTGATGAACACCGTCATCCACCTCAGGAAGCTCTGCAACCATCCATTCCTATTCAACAGTGTCGAGGAATCCTGCAAAGCTGCTTGGAAGTGCCCCAACGTCATCACTGGGTAAGCATCTTTCACTCTCTGGCCAAGGTTGTCAAGTACTTCTATCAAGTCGTCTGTTGCAGTCCGAATCTGTACCGAGTGGCGGGCAAATTCGAATTGTTGGATCGAATCATTCCGAAGCTGCACAAGACGGGCCATCGCATTCTCATATTCTGTCAGATGACACTGTGCATGAATATTCTCGAGGACTACTTCAACTGGAAGGGTCAATTTGAGGAAACAAGTCTCTTTGTGTACTCCCCGCCATTCACAGGACACCGAATACAACCTTTTTCTTCTATATTATACACATGAAATTGTCACATGGCCAGTGGTCTCCTCTCCCGAATATTTGAAAAAGTCCTGTGGATGTTCCTGGCTACGTTGTGTTAATAGTAAGTGTGCAATTAGGGATTCGTAGCCGGTGAGATGGGAGGAGCTTCTCGTTAGGGAGAGATAGCCGGTGAGATGGGAGGAGCTTCTCGTTAGGGAGAGATAGCCGGGAGGTGCTTCTTGCTTATCTGCTGGGTGATGGTTGTGTATGATTTCAGAGTGGAAGTTCCTTCGATTGGATGGATCGACAAAACCGGATGAGAGAGGGAAACTTCTCGAATTGTACAATGCACCCGACTCGGAATACTTCCTGTTCATGTTATCCACGCGTGCTGGGGGATTGGGATTGAATCTCCAGACAGCGGACACCGTCATCATCTTCGACTCGGATTGGAATCCCCACCAGGATATGCAGGCACAGGACAGGGCACACAGGATTGGACAGAAGAGAGAAGTGAGGGTCCTGCGACTCATCACCAGCAACTCTGTCGAGGTATCAACTCCATCATATTATGTCGACAAGGGTTGGCACTTTGTTTGTGGGGAGAGTGCTATTAGTGTGAAGTTTATGCAATATTCAAAGAACAAGGTCTACAGTTTTATATAATTTTGCGTTTTTTTAGAAATTTTTATTTAAGTTTCTAATTTTTGGGTTTTTGTTCGGTTCTCCATTCTTTGTACAAAAAAATTATGGGTCCCCTTACAAGTTGCGATCATAAGTCGCATGTAAACACCGTAAACAGTAGTTATTATATATGCCACATTTGAAAATATATGATATAAGTAATATCTTATAACTATGACACTATGAGCAGCTAATTGTAAGCCTAAGGTAACACAGATGTCCATAAGTTCCGTGGGTTACTTGTTACAAGAACAACTGGAATGGTGCAACAAGAGGTATCGTGTTGCTGAAAATATGCAAAATGAAAATATTACTTATTGCCGTATTTATTATTTACCTGTTTCAGGAGAAAATATTAGCCGCAGCTCGTTACAAATTGAACGTGGACGAGAAAGTAATCCAAGCGGGAAAATTCGATCAGAAGTCGACGGGATTGGAGAGGAAACAGATGCTGGAACAGATCATCCAAGCAGAAACCGAAGACGAAGAGGAAGACGAGGTCCCCGATGATGAAGCCATCAACCAACTCATCGCACGCAGCGAAGACGAGTTCAACATATTCCAGGTACTGTACCTTGCACGTGTAATAGGGCAGAAGGCAGTTGTCTAACAGAAGGCAATTGTCCTCTTGCAGTCTTTGGACATCGACCGTCGCCGAGATGAGGCAAGTCAATTGCATCGCAAACCGCGGCTGCTCGAAGACAACGAGATACCCGAAGATATTATCAAGTATGTTATTTCTAACAAATATTGCATTTTGTGCACCAGAAGGTCTGTTATCTGTCACATACGCCTTCTGCTGTACAGCGTTTTTTATATATCTTAATCTCCCCCTCCCGCATTTTTCTAAAAGCCAAACGGCAGCTTAGAGTGCATATTATAGAATAAAAAAAGCAAAAAATGAGAGGGGAGGGGTGTACCCGTGAACTGAATTTCATACGGGTTGTCCAACATTCTAGGTTCTGTTCCATTGGTTAAATTATGACCAAGAGATATCCGATTTTGCTCTGAAACCAAGGGATGTTTGCTTGAAAGTAAGACCTTGTCACTCTATGATAACATAATCCTTGTTTTCGAAGTGGCCGAGATACAGCAAATGCCACGAGGGCAATATCTTTTGCATACTATTCAGATGTTTAATACTGTATTCAATAATTGAACAGAAGCTGAAAGAAACCTGGGAAAAATTTCTTCTCAAATATTCTTTCAAACAGTAACAGAATAGAACAAACATTATTTTAAACAACTACGTCTAAGTAAGAAAATTCCTGTAAAACAAGCTGCGCTAGATTTGTTTTCACACCAAACGAACAAACGGAAGATGGTAAAAACGGCTTCTGAAAAGGTGAGAAAAAGCAAGGTTTCCATAAACCTTTTTTTATAATGCAAATCGCGCTTTGCTTATATGAAATGCTTTCCAAACAATGGTCTATAGAAAATTTGAGCCTTTTTCTCTTCTTTTTAACAACTGATTTTTACTTATTTTTTCCGTTTTATGGGAAACCGAAATTACTTTTTGCATGTACGGCTCCTTTTCCAAGTAGTGAATACAATTGGTTAACGTACTAATGCTACACGTAACTATTTGATTGCAATTTGTGTTTATCGTCACTCAATGAAGGGCTTCGGACGAGTTCGCTGCGATGGAAAGGGCGGCCGAGGAGGACAAGGGACTCGGACAATTCCGAGATGAGGTCCCCGGCCGGAGAAGCAGGAAACAAGTGGACTATTCCGCCGATCTCATGAGCGACAAGGACTGGCTGAAGAGCATCGACGAGGCTGTCGATGATGAC
Organism: Koerneria luziae; assembly: GCA_014805365.1. Classification (NCBI taxonomy): domain Eukaryota; kingdom Metazoa; phylum Nematoda; class Chromadorea; order Rhabditida; family Neodiplogasteridae; genus Koerneria; species Koerneria luziae. The sequence goes on along the minus strand of JACMIJ010000096.1, from coordinate 18,264 downwards.
GATGAGGAGGAAGCGAGTAGCAGTCGAGGGCGGAAGAGGGGGAAGAGGAAGAGGGATGACGAGGACGAAGAGGAGGATGGAATGGCCAAGAGGAGGAAGAAGGCCAGTCCTGAACTCATCAATCAACTCAATAAGGTATGCGAAGATGCGAATTGAAGTGAATATGTTTGTGTTGTGCCTTTGTTGCTACTAGACTTACGAAAATGCAAAATAAACCGTTCCGATAACAAAATTCAAATACATCTTTTCGGCCATAGTTAACAGGAATATTTGACTACCACTATGTACGTTTGACAACGAATAACTGTGTAATCACAGCAATTTCGTGCCTACCAACTTATCGAACAAAGTCGTGAGCCCTACAACAATAAGACGGAGAGTTGCGTGAATATATTTCCTTGTGAGAATTTGTTTCTGTTTTTTCATAGAATTAGAATATAACTTTGTTGTCAGGTACACGATACAATGGTGGATTTTGTATCGCAAGATGGGCGCCAAATTGCTGGGCCATTCATCCAATTGCCCAGTAAGAAGGAGTTACCCGACTACTACGACTATATCCAATATCCGATGGATTTCAATAAGATCAAGAAGAAGATCAATAGCGGACGGTATTTTTCTTCTTTGTGGCATTTGTTGTTTTATTTTTGAGACCGATCTTTTTTTTGTCATGGGTCTGGGGATAGGTTTAGTCCTTCAGTGCTAATGATAGTTTGTTGAGATATTCGTCGATTGAAGAGATGGGACAAGACATGAAGCTGTTGGTATCCAATGCACAACTATACAATGTGGACGGCAGTGAGATCTACCAGGACTCGATTCTCCTTCTTGAAGTGTGGAAGAGACTGACGGGAAACACTCCCGGTACACAGGAGGGATCCGATTCCCGGGATGGATCCGAGTCGAACTCGAGATCGCGAGGAACTCGCAAATCCGCCGGGGGATCATCTCGACGAGAAGAGTCGGGAGACGAGTCGGAATGAGAGATGATCCCGATCCAGAAGACATCGCAAGTATTCGCTACTCCGATTCCTAACAACTGTTGGCTGCTCTATTCACCTCTTCTAATACAATAACAATCTCTCCATAATATGGTGTCACTAATGTTTCTTGTACTACCGGATCTCTCTTTCCAACTAGTTTCTATTATATCTTTGTAAATCTTTGTGAAGCACTTACCTGTGTCTTTTCAATTCACACTAATAAGAAGACTGTATTTATTGTTCTCCACTAAGTATATATAATATTATACTACTATTTATGCATATATTGTTATGTCAGTGCAAGAGAGTTGGTTTGAAGCGGAGGTTGTTATCCGTTGGATACCCGTTTGGCGCGTGTGATTCTCTCGTTTCTCGCTATTATGCACGTGGTTGTATTCTTCGATATCTGAATATATCAAGCATTCATTCTGTCGCACAACACAACGCACCGTGCAGAATTCACTTGGTTGGCGGAGGGGTTCCATGTTGCACGAGACGGAGAAGGTGGAGTTGAGGCGTTCCAGCAAGGCAGGCAATTGCCATGCTGCTCCGTCTGAGGATTGCGCCTAGAGACTATCATGTGACGGTGCATAGAAAACATTGTCCAGTTGGACAGAAAGAGATTACCTCATTGAGAGCAGCTCGTAAACTGTCGCTGTTGCACTTGATCTCCTCCGGGCCGGCTTGTCGTTTCCTTCGTCGACCGCACCCACAATAGGAATCACCTGACCATGCGTGTCATGCACGTCTGCTTCTTACACGGTGGCTTTCCTCCATAACAGTAGCAGGGACAGGGAGGCTTCGGCCTGTTGGGAATACATCGGACACAGATGCGAGGAATCGGGGGAGGCAGACAAGGATCATTCTTCTGCGGGGATGTCAGCTGAGCCAGTAACACTACTAGTAACACTAACAACTCTTTATACATTGCTATTACTGCCAAGTGTTGTATCTAATATAATTTAACGAAGGCCTAACAACAGTCCGTGGTAACGATATGCAAATGTGTTACTGGCTAACTTACAATGTCCGTAAATGTGACTTATATGGAACTGGACGGGTTGTTGTCCACGAAACAGCTGATAACAGGGATAACAGGTACTGGATGATCTCACAACAACCGGCAGTTCGAGGTAATATTTCGAACATGTTAATGTAGATTTCTTGTTGAGAACGCAGAGAACACAACATTTCCTCTCATTCTCATTGAGGTTCCCTTTCTATTAGAGGTAAGCGTCCCAGCCATTCTCCGCTTGTCCTCTCATGCGCAGTAGAAGATTCTCATCAATCTCATCTCATTGTCAGGGAAGTTTGCACTCCTTGAGGAGTCAGACATCCACCGTCCTAATGTTTCCTCGAGGACAGCAGATTGTGCCAGTTCGACAGTTGTCGACGGCATTTTTGTGCCTTTGTTTGTCTAGTGCCTCACTTTAATTAGAATGGAATGCTAATGAGATTCCTGGTAACAGGTTTGGCATTCCATTCGGAAGGAAATGGCATACTTTCCCTCGAATGGAGGGAAACATTCCTTTGTCGAAAAGATGTCCCTCACCCTCACTTTCCTGTCTATGACGATTCTTTGTTCGGAGGAAATGGTCGAGTAGATGCCGACACACCTTTTTATTGTTGGCGACAAGTTCAATATGACGGGTATAAAATGGATACCAAACTGATGAGAATATTGACAGTAACACTCACGACATGTGCAAGAACGGAACAAAAGAGATATCAAGGTGCTGAAAGAAGAAAACCCGACTTGGCCCAACTCCCTTCTTCAGTTCAATTACCTAAAGTTAATGCTTGCTAAGCTGCAAGCCAGGCGATATTTACTTGCTCACCAATGTGAGAGAGAGAGAGAGAGAGAGAGAGAGAGAGAGAGAGAGCAAGAGCGAGAAACCCGTATGCTAATTTGTTCGTGCAGCAGTCAGATGCGTGTCCCTCCTCCCCATAATGTTCCATCCCATACCGGCTAAGTGCCTTTCCTTTGACAGCGGGCCCATTATCCACCGTCGCCCCAATAGCATTTCCTCTGTTACTTTGATAGCCAAGGTTGGCAGACACTTGAGATGCGCCATTGCTAGTGATGGATGCCAATTCAAGCATACAAACAGGTATCAGTCGAAAGAATGCAAGTCAATGCAAAAAGAATACCTCGAATGCCACTGGCAAAACGGTCAACAAAAGGAAAAACAAGATTAGCACTTACCGCGCCATCATGGGATATGACTTGTCTCTTTTCCACTCGATATTACTGGAAAACAGCAATTACAACATCATTACAGCCATAATCAACTGTGTACATACAGAACAAAAGCGCACTGGCCATAGCTTCGAGAAGGTTCGATCGAAATGAGACAAGCAGAGAGCATGATTTCCTCATTAGAAATGTTTCTTGCAATTCCGGAAAAGTGGGATCCGAGCTGACACAATAATGAGTTAATTATTGCAAAGGATGAAAATGTTTCTTAAATGAAAGCATAAAGCTGAAAGCACACTATTTTCTTTATTATGACGATAATATCCACAGCATGGAAAGTATGTATAATATTAGGCTCCATTTTCTGAGAAACGTAATGTGCCGCCATAATCCATACTGTATGATCACATATAATGGGTACATACCAATGACGCTGTTGGATGATAAAACTATCTAAACATCTATGAACATATTAGTGATAACTTGGAGCCAAACAATTATCAGAGTTGAAGATGTGTGAAAGTCAAGAAGAATCAGTTCACTAAACCGCATTTTCATGTGCTGGAATTTGAACCCAAAAAGCCATTTTGAGGGAGTTTGGCAAACACAACTGAGCGAAGCTGGACGTCAGTATTAGACTATAGGGTCACATACATATATTCTTTAAACAATATTTTCACAAGTCAAACAGATTTTTTTCACCTTTCTGCATTGTAAGTTATTTGATACCTACTCTCAGGTATATTATCACTGTAAACACGACATATTGAAAGCCAACTTAGGCCTAACGACTTCGGAAGCCCAATTAGGCTATTATTGGAAAAGACTGCATTTGAATGATTGGTGACAATGTTCAGCGGCTATGGCAGACAAATACTACCGGGAGTTGCTGAGTGGCTGCAGCCATGGATGTGACCACCCAGCATGCAAATGCAGTGATTGTTGTCGTGCCACCATGTATAATAGGGCATCATTGACCCTGAATATGATTCATAAGACGAGGCAAAACTCTCCCGACCTTGTTGTTCAATGGTTTCTTGTTTGAGGGCGGAGGTGGGCGGTTGGTATAAAAGGGAGGGGAAGGAGGAGGAGGCAGCCAAGGATGGATCTGGAGACACGGATAAAGGCATATCGGTTCGTGGCCTATTCGGCGGTCACCTTCTCTGTTGTGGCAGTGTTATCTGTCTGCGTCACCCTTCCCATGGTCTACAACTACGTCCACCACGTGAAGCGGCAGATGCACAACGAGATCACATTCTGCAAGGTATGCACTATTCCCAGGCATTCAACCATTCTGAACACATTCATGCAAACAGGCTAAGTCGCCAAAGTCAAACTATTTTGAAGGGCACTACTTCAAAAACACAAATATATCGTGCGGCTCTTTCAATGTAGTACTGGATGTGCTGACTTGCAATATTATGACTGGCACTACTTTTTGAGGAAAAATAATACGACGGGTTACTTATCCTATTTGTCTTTAACGAATTCGTTTTTTTCATTCACCTTTCTAGTATGATAAAACAGCCAAGAGCACTTGACCGTTCTTAGGATTTAAATTATATCGCCAGCCATCAGTACTAGTAGATCATATATTCGTGGGTATGTCAGCATTGTGATTCTTGTTTTTATTCGAATTCTTGATTGCTTTTCGTTTTGCTTTCTTTGCTTGCTCCGTGATGCGAATTACGCGTCGGATCCAGTCTCATTACTTTTCCCCAATCGTCTATCCAGTTGTTGTATTCTTCCTCATATTCCTTTGCCTGGTTTCTGGTATATTTCTTTCTTACTTGTAGCTTCTTCTACTTCTCTCTTATACTTTTTTCTCACAAATATTTCATCGGCTTTGGTAGAATTGCAATGATTTCCGAGGTTCCCCTCCCTTGCCCACAATAAGCTGGATGTTATGTGTCTTCCATCTGATTGCTTGTATTCAGGGATCGGCGAAAGATATCTGGTCGGAGGTTCATCATCTGAAGAATGTCCCGGTTGGCCAGAACAGGACAGCCCGTCAGGCTGGATACGATGCCGGCGTCACAGGAGGAACGCAATCCTCCGGTGGGTGTGAGGCATGTTGCCTCCCTGGTCCACCCGGCCCAGCCGGAGTTCCTGGTAAGCCAGGACGACCCGGTAAACCAGGAGCACCCGGACTCCCCGGAAACCCTGGTAGACCACCCGTACAACCTTGTGAGCCTATCACTCCCCCTCCATGCAAACCATGTCCTCCTGGTCCCCCTGGACCTCCTGGACCACCTGGAGCACCCGGAGATGCCGGACAACCTGGACAACCTGGAAACCCAGGACAAGACGCACCACCCGGTGAGCCTGGACCGAAAGGACCTCCCGGACCACCTGGAAATCCTGGAGCTCCCGGAGCACCTGGAGAACCCGGAGCACCCGCACAAAGTGAACCCCTCATTCCTGGAGAGCCTGGACCTGCTGGAGCACCCGGACCTCAGGGACCACCTGGACCTCCCGGTCAGCCTGGAAGTGACGGACAGCCTGGAGCGCCTGGACCGAAGGGACCACCTGGACCCGATGGGCAACCAGGAGCCGATGGAAACCCCGGAGCACCTGGACCTGCGGGACCTCCCGGTTCTGCCGGAGAACGCGGTATTTGTCCCAAGTACTGTGCCATCGACGGAGGAGTATTCTTCGAGGACGGAACAAGACGATAGTTCCTCCTCCAAGAGTCAGATTACGACTACAATAAACATGTCTCCTCGTGCAATCACATATCCAGTAAAGAAACAGGTTTATCCCATCTGCTAGGAAACATACAAATGTTGGAGGGGGAAGACGAGTAGACAGCACTGGAAAAGATGGTAATGGTAGGGGAGAACCAGTTATGCACAAAACAACTGTTGCTTGCAGCGATGGGCCTAAGAATGAAAAAAAGGGAAAGGGTGAAAGCTAGGATTGGTGAGGGGTTGAATGAGGGACTGGATGGTGAGGGAGGGTTGAATGAGGAGGGACTGGACGATGAGGGAGGGTTGAATGAGGAGGGACTGGACGATGAGGGAGGGCATGATGTGAGGTGTCAATGAGATTCAATGTGCTACAATTGTGTATATCAGCACTGTATATGACATATGTATGTATAATAAATATCCAATAGCTAACTGCAAATAAATAAAGAAGGGCTTACTTACAAGCATGTACGATCATATGTGAGAGACGGGAATAGGAGGAAGAGGAAGAATAACTCAGAGGAGGAAGAGGACGAATAACTCAGAGGCACTCTATGCTCATTACTATCCAATATTATGAGACATGCACAGACCAGATATATTGGGATGGAAAACAGAAGATTCAACGTCAAATGGCAAGAAAATGCAATTAATAATCATTAAAGAGTGCTATCAAACAACTATCTGAGATTATGCAAACGGTAAATGAAAAGCTAGAAGTGATGGTACATTGAGACCGGGTATAAGATCAATGGGTAAGATAGGGGGACAGAATGGAGGGTCAGAATACCTGTGAGTAACCTCATTTGCATACTGTGAGAGAAAAGGGAGGGGAAAAGCACGTGTCGAACATGTTGATACCTCAACGGGGACAATAATGTACATTCTTTCAGGGACACGGTGTTAGTTACTATGAGTAGATGAAAATGGCCGCGATATACAGTCATCGGAACACAACACGGTGTGTTGTGTCACCGTTGTATACGAGTTGCGAGGAATCCTAATATAGAACAAAATTGTATACACAACGCAAGTTCTAACACGCTGTGACCAAATGAGTGCATGGAACAAGAGGGAGGAGAGAGGATCTTCGTCATGAACGGGCCTCGGAAGATATGATGGATTCGACATCCCTCCAGTGGTCGGTGAGGGAAGTTGGAGGAGTATCCCCATTCTGGAATCGGAGGTCATCGAACATGGCCAGTGAGAGATCCCCCGTGTCCTTCAGATACTTGTGGATGTCCGCTGTCGTATTCACCGCCTGCAATCACATTCACAACTTTCTCATTCTCAGGTCTCACAATAATACAAATGGACAAACACGTACAATTGACCCCGACAAGTACTCATCTCTTCTCATCATACAATCGTCTTCACCCATTTACCAACTAGTCGGCCAAAGAAGTCAAAATAGCGCTCGACTCAAAAACAAGCCCCATGTGTGTGGAGGTAGTGAGGACAAATGAATACTGAGGGGGCAGCTGACTCTCACTCTCTCGCTCGCTCTCTTTCTCATTCTAATGGATTCCGTTCGTCTCTCCATTCTGCAGCAGAATATGAATCAAGTGAGGAAACGGTCACTGTAGGCCGAGAAAGTAAACGGAAGAGCTGTTGAAGGTTATCCCATCAGGACGAGAGATGGTGAGCAGAAAAGACCATGCACATCAGATGGAGTAGGAGTATATCTTGCTGGTGTGAAAAGGACAAACCGTAGGCACGAGAGGATCGATCTCTATGTCGAGTGCGAGGGAATCCACACTCCACGTGTTCACCGTCGACGAACTCACCGATGAGGGAGTGTACGGAGCAGAACCTCAACAACCACCATCTTCTTCTTCCCACACATTATCTCCCTTCGCCTATCGTGTCAAGCTTACCAGATACACTAGCAGGTCCCTGTGAGGGCTGCGCATTCCTAGGGGAAATCCCTCTCTGGACTCCCGGAGTGGCTGGACCGGCCAATGGCTCGCATTGCATTCGACCGGCTGACGAAGGAGAGGGAACAATCGCCGGGACGGACTTCATCGGACTAAGAAAAAGATATCATCTCAAATCAAACAATCATACCACAACCTTGTGTGTGTGTGTGTACCCACAATTCTGTCATCACATACATATATACAAGAGCTCAATATCGTACCTGTTGTGGAATGGACTCATGGCAGGCATCCCGGCGGGACTCATGAGGTCCTCCTTCTTCACTTGGCCGACTGACATTGGCCCACAGTGATCAGCCATCTGGGGGGATGAATGGGACATCGTCCCGTAGAAAGGTTCCGACTTGATACGCTTTATGGCGCTGTCTGAAACAAAGAAACATAGGAACCGCATGAAAAGTATTACTAGGATAAACAGATTAAGGAAAGTTAGCATAAAGGGCTTATTTGTGTTAAATTGCAAAAAAGTACTTTAGTTCTTGTCAAAATACATAAGATGTGTGTGAGAATGATAGCAGTGATGCCCCCATATACATTCCATAAGAAGCGCACCAGAATGTGCGTTGTCGGGAGTTGCCCTTTTCCTGCTGGGCATCTCCTCCCCCTCAATGGCCCTCCAGTGTCCATTCGAATCCACAATTGCTTCCAATGACTGTTTCGACTCTGTTTCCTTCAAGATCTTCCCAACGAACATGTCGACCTCGATCTCATGGATTTGGGAACGTTGACTAAAATCAAAAGCACACATAATTCTGCATATAACAAACACTCTGTAAGGATTTTTAGCTTAGCTTTTGATGCTCTACCAGTGGTTGTCTCTACCACCACCGTAGTATCCCTACCAGTGGTTGTCTCTACCACCACCGTAGTATCCCTACCAGTGCTCTACTACTACTACCGTCGAATGTCTTCAGTGCACGACGTATGGATGCATACTGTCAACAGCAATAGCAAAACAATGACGCACTCATTATTTTTGCCTTATTTGTACCTTCTACGCAATACACCGAGAGAAATGATAAACAACGCGTTGAAGAAAATATTTCTCGAAACGAACTTGCAAATCGGACACTGGAGCATCGCTCCATCGAAACAGTTGCCGAGTAGGACCTCAAGGTCCACGCATGCAGAGTGTGAACACCTCAACGACAAAAGTCTCCATAAAATCAGTAAAACGAGTCATTCTCAAATTGGCAGCAGGAGTATGCAATGTATTATAGTTTGTATTATTGTGCAATGCATACGATAACATGGTCCTAGGGGTATTTTTACCTCTGAGTTAGAAAATACATCAGTTTTCCGCTATCTTGCACCTCACTAGCAAATGAGAATGATGACTGAATTGACGGAAAGAAAGTAGATCCTGTGTAAGGCGTAGTCGCCTTCATAGCTTATGTTCATCTGTCGCTTGATTCTGCTTCTTCTCTCCCTTAGGACCATGCCATCGTATCAGTTGCACACTTATGGAAAACACGTGCCAAGTAGTCTAACAAAAGATTATAAGGTAATCGGAGAGAATGATGAAATGCGTTATCCGACATCAATTGCAGTGTGTGAGATACCTTCTGCTCCTACTTGGAATCCTCATTCTCTTCCCGGGGATAGTGCACAATGACAATTTCGTGGAAGCGCATCCTTCCATTGCGATCAAATTGCGCACTGAAACAACAAGCACATTACCTGCATTTCCTGTTTACCGAGAACAACATGTTATTCTTCCCACTGACATCTTCGTGTTCTCTAAACCCGTGATTCTTTTCTTTTTCGGTCCATTCATACTAAGCAAGAAACTCAACTGAAGCATGATAAGAAAGGGGAAACATAAAACACGAATATCTTTGCAGCTCTTTACAATACAACAGTAGCAGTATGTTAACAACTCAAGTGTGAAAAGCTAAATGATAGTAGAATACTGGTCGATGTTGCACTACCCACTATAAAACTCTTCCCAATGATGTTATGAGAAATGTATATAATTCACTGAAGCGAACAATATCAGATACATTTATGAATAACTTATGATATCAACTCAGTTGCTATAATGTGCCACAATTCGCAAAATAATCATCACTGGAATACTTGAAGATGGAAAACGTACATTTATCGCAGCACATTTCGGGTGTGAGGTTCGTGTTTCGGGGATGTTTCGTAATCTCCGCCACCACTTGGGGGAGCGGCGCCGACTGCACCAGAGTCATCACGAATGCGTGGCTCTGAACAACAGAGTGGTCAAAACGAAGATTCCAGTGTCTTGTCCCCTCATAGGGAACACTAAGGGAACGTTATCCAGGATCCCCGGAAGTAGCTACTTGTATAATGTTATGTCGATGACAAAATGAAGAGAGCATGATCTTCCGGGAGACATCCCCCATCTGCCGTCCATTCTCCATTTGTCAGCTGCTCCGCTGACCAGCTGAGAGGAATAAATGCATCACAAGAACCGCTTATAACTTGTCTGCGTCGTTCAGGTGCCATTCCTTCTTTCACATGCAATATTAACAAAATATGCTGTTCCAAAAGATCTATCTGTTAAGCCGACCATATAATGCGTATCCCTGGAATTAATCTCAACCTGCAGAACTCCTTAGACCGCTTCGTTCACCTTCTATGACTATATATTATATATTAGATAGCGAACACATATATAATACAATAATAGTAGTATGAATAGCTTGTAGATCATTAAATGCCAATAATCGACACGAAATCGAACGGGCACGACGTGTTCGCGTTACACGTACATGCATAGTGTAAGAAAGAAGTTTAAATCCAGTTCGGAATAAGTATGATAACAGTATGATAACATACGCATGCACAGCTGGTCACTCGCATGGTGAGCTGATTCTCGCCTTGTCGAATGACATTTCGGAGGGAGATCGGGGAGAACTTCGACGGGGGGACCAGCGAGTTCTGATTCACAGTCACCTGAAACGACATGCTCAGTAAGTGAATTATGGATGTAACAGTTCTTTGCAGACCCAACAAGAAGCAATTGTATGCTTGATCGCCAGGTGATCCGCACAACGCCGCCTCTACGGAGGGGCCAGCTCACGCTTTATCCTTTCTTTTCAACTAAGAATAGCTCTAAGAATAGTATCCTTCATGTTTTAAAAATCTCGTACATTTTTAAGCGTTTTTCACCTCCTTTTATTTTTTTTCACCTCCTTATTATTTTTTTCCTTCCTACTTTGGGACAATAGGATCCGATCAAAGCACAGCTACGGTGGTTAGTGATATTTGCCAACTCACACCACTATGATACAAAGAAGCCAGTGAGCGGCCTACTGGATGAATCGAACTAAGTAAGCACCAGTTGGTGGAAACTGTCAGTCACTCAGCTGACTCTGCTATCCGGTTGCTCCACTCAATTGTCAGCAGATTCAATTGTTCCGTGTCAGAATCGATTGGAGAAGCAGAACACCGTATAATAAGACGAATAAACGTACGTGCACACTGTATTGTTGCTCCCCCGGCCATTGGCTCATCCTGCTCTGCTTGTGATAGCATTTCAGATGCACGTCATAACTCGAATTGCTGAAAAGCATGAGCTCCCAAGGGGCGGAGCTTACCTCTGAAGGTTTTGGAAGTCTTCTTGTGAGATGTTAAAGGTAAAATCGGTAGTGTCGTGATTATGCTCGAGGGTGAATTGGGGCATGATATCATGTCTGATGAAGAAGAGGACCTCGGAAGGCGGATGACAGAGGAGAACACTCGAAGACACGTGCGGGTTCGGATACGATACGACCTGAACATGTATGAAAGAGATAGTAAGGAAACTATTACATGTACAACTTGCGAAATAATGACATAGAACTACAATGTGGGATTATGGTACTGTCTGCCAATGAAAAACAGCAGATGGAATCACCAGGGAACACCTACTATGGGTATCATGGAATGGATTATAGATCAGCTATAGATTGCCGCTATAAATAATCAACACCTTTCTTTAAAAAATACAAAACAAACAAGTTTCGAAAAAAATTCTATTTTTTTCTCGAATCAACGATCCAATAAAGGGCGTTTTTGATAGCTGGCCTCTTTGCCAATAATACATAGGCGAACACAATGGAAATGGTTTGCAAAATGCTCTAGCATGAGTCGATAGACGAGTAACCTTTCCGGGTTTTGGAGATAATTGTTCTCATTCCTTTAACTGCTAAAAAACTAGTAAAATGAATTGCAATATTCTGTTGCTGACTTGCGTACAAAAATATCAAGTGAGTAAAAAGTCATTTTAAGGGTGCTCAGAGACACAACCTATAACCGGTAGATCTGTAAAAGACACCGTATCAAAAAAATGAGGCAGAGAAGAGAGAATGTTCACCAAGTCCGTAGCCCACCTCTAACACTATGGACAATAGCAAGAAGCACTAGTTCTGAATATGAACCAGATTCGAACTTCATGTGATGGGATTGTTCAACAGACCTCATGCATAGTAAATAATACAACAAAATGATAGGAAGCTTGTAAGCTCACAATCACACGACGGTACCTGTTGTTGCTGTGCGACGGCCATTTGTCCATACAACATGGGTGGTCCAGCAACCATCTGGGTCGGCTGAGGATAACTCGGTGACATCATCTCCCCTTTCGAACCGTACATCATCAAGGGACGCATCTGACCGGGAGCACTGAAAGCACGTCAAGGGATCAAAGATACACACCGCGTGGTAGCCATCGGGACGGATTGATAGGCAGGCATGCCGGAGATAGGAGATTGTTGCATGCCGGCTGGAGCCATGGCACTGGGTGGCATCTGTGGCTGGATTGCCATATTCGGTGCCATCGAAGGCATTCCTCGTCGCGCGGCAGCCATCTGCTGTTGCTGATGCATCATCATTGCACGTTGTTGCTAAACATTCAACGAGTTATCAAACCGAGTGGAAAAGGGGAAGAGATGTTCCCTGATGCTTGGAGCAGGGATCCACATTATCCGACAAAGTGATCTACCAAGTACGGGTTGCTGTACTATTAGCTTACCTGACTCCGTTCTGTACAAATACCCGACTCTCGATTTATAATGGTATCTTATTGTTAGGTCTCTTTCCAATTACCCACGTTTGCCAAAGTGTTCAATTTTTCACAAACTTATGTCATTTCACAAGCCTGTGAACCTGTACTGGATTGTGAAAGACTTTAATACACTCACAAAATTGAATATACAATGACAGTCGGATATTTGTACAGAACGGAGTCAGATATTCCAATAGTACATTCCACACTACATGTACATAATAGTAAAAGAAACTTGAGTAATGCTGGTGACTGTGGCAATTGCTACGGGAACAATCATTTGCCCGGCCATGAATTGACAGAAAAAAGATAAAATGATCTGTAGGAAGAGCTATCCATCCTGGGAGGACATACCTGTTGCCTGATGAACTCCCTCTGCATCAGCATCTGCTGCTGTTGAGGTGTCATTTGTTGCATCTGCATCTGCTGCATATTCTGCATTTGCATGTTCTGCAAGATAATCCATTGATTCGATCCAACCTGGTCATACATAGCCGGGTCCATATGAGGGATGGGCCGGGCACCTGACGGATCAACAGGGTATGGTGAAGGCGACATTTGGGCTGAACCAACATTATTATAAAAAGAACAACATCATAGCCGGCCACAACAGCAAGCAACATCATGAGGTAAGTGAAACTGTGGGCGAGTATTACAAGAGAAGAGACGTACGATATCCAGGCGGGTTCTGCATGAATTGTTGTCCTTGCATGGTGGGGAACGACGGCGACACCATCGGAGACGCCGACGGAGGCCCCCACATTGACACCGTTGAAACACTGAATAGAACGAGGATAACAGATTGGAACGACGAAGAGGATCGGAACGGGAAAACGCCCAATCCCACACACCATAATACGGAATGGGTTGTGACCAAATTGAAGGAAAACACGCTTCCCCTGTGGCACGTATCACAGCTACATATATCAACTGCCATCTATTAATGTATTCAAGATCGCATAGAACGGAATAGCAACATACATTTCAAAAAGGTGATGGAAGAGAAGAGAGGTAGGAATGGACAGAAGACAAATGGAACACACAATATTACTCATGCCAATGGCACCGCCATTCATGCACAGACAGCACCTCGTCGACCGAAAGAACGAAGGATCCGATACTAGGCAGACGGCCCCCGTATATACAACAACAAGGCGGCAGAGGCAAGACAATGGGCACAAGAAGCTCATGCTCATACTCGCGCTCATGTTCACGCTCTCCTGAACTGTCACTATTGTGTCAACAGCGAGACGACCGTACAGAACCCCGCAAAGAACACACATAGCAGAGTCAGACTGCCCCGTGCATAGCCTGTGGACATAAATGGGAAGACGATGACAGGAGGTGAGAATGGCTCTCGGGCATAGCCGGACACATCTTTCTCTGTCCTTTTGTCTCATCCACAGGGACACCATTCCACTATCAACAACCGGCATATTCTACGAATCCCGTCAACAAAAACAATCCGCCAAAGATAGAACTTTCGCTTGCTGCTTACGCACACACATTTACACACAGCACGATGACAACAATAATGAGGCGAGAAAAAGCGCGATTTCGGATAGCGAAAGAAAGCACAAACACGCAAATGGAGAGGAGACAATGACAGTCGGGGGTATATTGGACAGCATATCGATTGATCTCAGAATCACTGGCTGGCTTGGTCTGGATGAATGAGAGAAAAAGGCAGAAAGGGCGCGGAGGGGAGGCCGGGTCACACTCACATATGCACACTATCACACACGCACCGGAACAAGGTTCCTGACTGCCTTATCATTGAGTAATAGATGAGTCTCCTCGAAACAAGGCACCTATTATATCAAGCAACCTCCAGATGACCGCATTGATAGCAATGCCATAATAAGTAACCTATATGTCAACATCCATTAATAGCTTCCCACAGGTTCCTATCCAATTGAGGTGCCCGAACCGGTAGTGATTGTCACGCATCTTCGCCTTCCCTTCTTCCTCTCTGATAACAGAACCTCGCGAAGTGCAATCAATAGAACATGCAATGAGAGGAGTCATATTCACCATGACAGGAAAGGAGAGAAGAATCATCTCACACATAACGGATGAAGGAACGCCGCCCAGGACAGGAACGATGCAGCTGGCATCTGATACAAACTGTGGCCACATCAAGGAGGAGACTGACTGTCACAAAGCACAAGGTATAATGGCGGCGAAGTGATGAACAGGACATCCGACGTCGACCGGCAATGCCAGTGGCTCGACACGAACAACCAACAAAGCAATCGACTGTTCCATCCCCATCGTCATACACACATTATACACTACCGTCCGGCGGGGTATGCAAGCCAGAAAAAAGTATCGATCATTCCTCATGACGTTCAAATTGTTCGATTACCGGCAGTGATTGCACACTAGTGCCATTCGTCACCCTTGCTATGACTTGTATCTCTTCACTTCGTCACTGACTTTCTCTCCTCTTCACTGTCCGCGTTCCGTCAAGAACCTCTCATGTCATAGAGAAGATTGAAATACTATCAAATTTGTAGTCGCAATGCTTTCTTAATGCCGTGTGGATGTCAAGCATAGAAAGAAAACGATTTCTGTAATGCCAACAGCATTTCATATTTGCATGCAATATCTATGGCACAGATAGAAGCAATGCGAAAGAGCCTCCCTCCTTTCTTTCTCCCTTTTCTGTCATTCCTCCTCCTCTGTCCCACCTTCTCCTTGCCCCTCCTCCTCCTCCCCCCCCCCTCTCCCCTGCTCCTCCGTCTTCGCACCTCACATATCTCTCCAGTTGATAAACAACTACATAAATGCACACATATTCCTGAATGTTCCACAAAAAGCCATATCCCTCCGAATCGCTAAAATTCATTACATAAAACCCCTCTTTCGACCTCCTTTTTAGAGAAAAGAGGAGATTTCGGTCACAAGGCAAAAACAGAAGGAGAGCCGAGAAAGAGAGAGAATGAAAGGAAAAAAGAACGGTTCACGGGGAATGAAAGACAAAAGAAAGAGGGGATGTTTGGGAAAGAACAAAGGAAACAGAAGAAGAATGATGTGATCGAGGCGATCATCACAAGCAGAAACAATCGGAGGGGAGGTGCAAAAGAACCAACAAACACAAATCATAACCAATCGATACTGTATGAATATTGATTGATCAGAATAGAAGAAAGTAAATTAACCAGACCATGCAAGCATAATAGAGGAAAAAACGTAAACGACACTCAACATGAATCTGTTAAAGCATAGGACGAACAACAACTGTATCGCGCTATAATATCATCCATGTTTGATGATAAAATGGCTGCATGAAGAAGGAAAAGTAAAACTAAGAAAAAAGGAACGATGGCAAAATATAAAGAGCATTTGATATGTAAGAGAACTACACATGGAAACTCTTACGATTCAATTCATACCGAAAATGAGTAATTGTGCCTACCACTCCGTGTGATATTAGAGCGTCCGAAGAGGAAAGCCCAGAAACTCGCCTCCTTGCCCGCTCTCCATGTCTTACACACTCTCTCATTCCTCTCTGACTTCCCTCATTCTCTTCATTCGCCACACTCTATCGACAACCTTCCATAGTCAGAGTACCAGACGACAGAGACTCCTCTCACTCTCTCACTATGAGAGGCAGCAAAAACAGTTCGATCTGCGAAGGCAGCTTTATCTTTCTCAGAGTAAACAGCCAATTGGAAGGAAAGGGGACATGTAAGGAAATGTGGAAATGGAGGGAGTAGAGAAAAGAAGAAACGAAGAGATAATGGAGAGGACTGAGGAGGATGAGAGACAGACAGAAAAATGACTCGAACCAAGGACAACACACAACAAAAACAATACGGACATACACATCATGCATATACATACATGAGACCGTATAGAGAGGAATACTGTATATGGGGCACGGTAGAAACAAGGAAAGGGATACGATAGGAAATAGATAAAGAAGGAGAAGAGGAGTCCCCAGGGAGGACGGTGATGTCCAGAAACAATCCTCCTCATACGCCAAAGGCAGTCATCAAGCAGAAAGAAGGTAAACCACCGCCGTATTAGATGTGTTAGTAGTGCATAGATTTGTCATAAAACGATAAATACGGTAGGGCTAGTGCGGGATCACACGCCCTGAATAGCAGAAAAGGGAGGTCTAACTAGATCCATCAATAACAAGAAAGATAACCCACGAATGTTCTAGAACAACAGAACATTCATTGCAGCTTGCATCGACAAGCGCGAAAACGTCGAGTCGGGTGATATGACTCGTTGGTCTTTTATGAAAGTCACTAGAGTCATGTGACTGGTAGTAGTCATAGAACCTTTGCACGGCACCGGCATTCTTTCAAGATACAAAATTCTCTATTTACAAAATTTTTGGATTTATGGATTCCTTGTGGTTCAAGGGACGACAATATCACAAAAGCTCTGTGATAAATAATGCTTCTAAACTATATTTAAAATGTCAGCTTTGGAGAGGCAACAACAACCTACATGTTTCAAGGAAATGCTGGTAATATACAATAGTAATGAACATGAAGCATATGGGTTGCACCCAAGGAGGAACAGCAGACGAAATATGGCATGGATGGCTATCGGAGAAAGGAAGCGATAGGCACGGACAGACGAGAGAGAAAGGGCAGGCAAGGAGAGCAGCCATGGCCAGTGACCAGCACACGGAGGTCATCCCCACACCAAGCTCACAATACCGTATACACTAACACCTGTTAACAACCCATGTCTCCCCAAACATTAGTTCTCCATACTCTTTCGGATGTATGGTACCTCCTTGTACCCTTCCTTGCATACATGCCATCTCGCCCATCATATTCCTTCCTTATATTATTTCTCCATCTTTCCGTCTCTGTCCTTTCTCTTTCTCATCTTACCATCCTCCTTCTGACTGTCTCTCCGACTCTCGTCTCCTTTCCCATTCTATCTACCCCTTACTTCCATATATCGATGTTAACCAATTGGCGCTTGCATGGCACCTCCTTATCCCTTCCTTCCGACGCTTCCTCTGCTTCTCTTCCATCTCTTTTTCTTTTCTTCCTCTTCCTCTTCATTCTCCTTCCATGCTGCTTCGTCGACCTCTATTTATGTTAGTGAGCTCGTTATCGCACTGCATCTCACATTCAAATGTGGCCCCCGTGAACAAAGCCGAACATGTGCAGAAAAGAGTGTGGTAATCGAGGAGAGGCCAGACGAACATAGAGTGAGAGAGCACATGGATGAGAGAGACACAGAGAGCCGATAGGGATTTGAGGGATGGGGCTATGCTGGATAGACAGCATGCACGGAATTGTCAAGAGTGGAGAAGGATAAAGGTCGTCACTGATGACTTCGGGGGAACGAAGAAATCTGGCAGAGGGTTGGAGAGAAAGAAATGGAGGGTAAGAGGGGAGGAGGCAGGAGATAGGAAGGGGTTGATGAGGGAGGGGAAGGGAATGAAGAGGGGAGGGGGGGG
>JACMIJ010000095.1:0-33960 GCA_014805365.1 Koerneria luziae | reverse complement strand
TAATTTAGAAAATTTTCGCTTTGGGTGCCAGTTCGTTGGGTTGCACTTTTTTGCATTTCACCTTGAGCGAGCTGTGTCTTGTCCGGACCCCTTTTTTCCTATGCTGTCAGTGAGACAAAATGGAAAAGGAGAAAAATGGTTAGAAGATGATAAAAACGACAAAAAAATAACATAAGGAAACACAAACTCGCTTCAAACTCAAAAAAACTAAATTTAAAAATCCTGATAAAAATAGAGCTAATGTCTTATTTAAGGCTGAACCACCCGGGCTATCCCATAGGGGATATGTGGTGATGACTCATGCTTCCCATTTGTCGTTGTGGTATTACACATATACACATACACTAAAAGACAAACACAAGTGCACCCTCTGCACAGGCGAACACCACATTTCAAACTGGCTGTATTCAACATAATACATTTGCACACCAAACAATGGTTGCATTGAATGCATTGCGAGTCTCATTGCCACAACGGTGTATGCCTTACTGCAAACTCCCTATTAGTGCATTTGCTCTGTCACCAAAGGCCTTGGAATTGGAATAAATCTATGAATGTGCAAATTTTACGTTCAAATGTTAGAAACAATATGATGCTTCTGTATTACTTATGCTTCTTCAGTGTATGGAAGAATTGTAAGCATACATGGACACGGCACGTTCCTATTTTTGGAGTGCGGGGTGACCTCCTCAATTTTTGCCTCTTGGGGTACTGTGGAAAGTCTTCTACTCCTTCGGGGTTGAATCAAGTTGACTATAGTTCTGAACAGCAATCTGTATTACAGAAAACCTCTTGACAACAAACATAATAAGAACAAAGAGTAGACAAAGTGGACAAATTAGACAAAACAAACTTAATGCTATGAGCAACTTAATGCAATAAATCACACAGGACCGTTCCCTGACATCGTCAGGACACTAGAGTATCACAGTTGGTTTTATCTTACTCGTAACACTATTAACTAACGGCATCCCTCCATTGTTCCCTATACAGCATAATGTATGGAATTAATAAAGACATTGTGGATCATTATATTGAATTGGTTATATGTATATTGTTATCATAGTCTGTTTTCGCTGTTGACCATTATAGGTTTGCACTAACACTAGCACTCATTGCACGTATTCATTCAACTAAAAGCATGTACTGTTACAACATTTTTGCCGGAATCGTTTCTGACGATGGTCTCGCTCCGGGAAGAGATTAGCCGGTCAGACGCTAGAGACCGAAACCGACTAACCTCACTTACTAACAATAAGTAGATAAAACTATCTAACATACTATTTTCCTTTACTTACTTTAACACTTATACTAATGAACTTCACCTTAATATTTTAAATGTACCCTGCGAAGCGGGGTGGATCCTTGTCCTTCAACTTGCATACAGCTTGAAGAGGGGGAGGAGCTGCCTGTTGGGAAGTTGAACATCGCATGATCCTCTATCTTTGCACCTTATCTCTTATGAGCATAGCTCGTAATTCTTCTGTGCCTCTGGAGTTGTTCTTTGGGCTTCCTTCGTCTTGGGTCCGGCGAATATGTTCGGGCCTGCTGTGGGGTGATCGTGCCCTAGAGGATCCACCGTCTCATCAACCATAACCACATAGCCTACGGTAAAGCTTTCCTCTGGGATTACTCTGGTCAACTGGGGCCCGATGAGGAATGAACCAGTATCTGCCCTGACATGCCTATAACCAGACGGTAAGTCGATTGATGTGGCCCTTGGGTGACATCCCAATAATATCCTCCACCTAGTACTACCAATAGGGTCACGGATGAATCACCACGGGCAATCTGTAATCCTTGGGCATCCAGAAAATCTTTGTCCTCTTGGGGAACCGGAACAGTTCTGCTACGGCTGAAACCTACGGGAACGGCGAACACAAAGAACTCAACCCATTTTCCCTCTATGTTTTGTAGAAGGAGACGAACAATATGTCCACTCAATGCCTTAGGGTTTTGGTGAGAAGCCTTGTATTCTGGCGACCTGATTGTCCTTGATTGTTTTACATTGTAGTTTCTCGGTGAGCTTCTCATCGATGAATGACATCTCTGCACCGCTGTCGACAAGAACTACCACGCTGCGTGTCAATCCCTGCCGTCCCTTCGCTGTTGCATTAGTTACCGCTTGGTAGTTGTTCCGCCAGGCCACTTCTGCACGATGTTCTTTGGAGTTTGGATCGATCACCTTACTAATCATACTATTTGGATTGTTCTGGGGTATTGTTTTCCCCTACTGGTTCCGATAGGGGTGAGGTGGCTTTGGTTGGACAAGGGATAGCCTGATGGGGTAGTGTATTGCACTTCCTGCAGGTTATTGGTTTCCTACACTTGTGTGCCCAATGTCCCATTACGAAACAGCAAAGAAATTTTTGCCCTTCGGTCATCCACTGCCTTCTGATATGCCACGGCACTTCCTTCCTTCAGTTGTATAAAGTTTATAGGTTTATTTAATCTGTACAACTTCATGTCCTTTGAAGTTGTCGTTACCTTTGCAAGTACGCAGATAAATACACGCATGTGTGTACATCATTATTAAACACAACGTATGTTTTCTTAGCTAAACGAAAATCATGTTCTCATTGTTTCAGCAAGAACTGCGTAAGTTCAACAACACTGCCGATATGACTTTCCTTCGCCAGCTCGTCGAGTGTCTTTCGGTTTATGTTCCGTTGCACCGCGCGCAACGCAAGCATGCTCAGCGTCTGTCTTGCCGTCCATACCGAGCGAACTCCACGTAATTGTTCATCGTTTCGTTCTTCCAATAACACCTCCCCGGTGAATACCAGTACATTAGACAGGCCGATAATGTTCACAAGCGTAGGAGCCGGGAGAGAACATTGCCACTGACGACTCTCGACATCGTAAGTGACTACAACAAGGCGTTTCGAGTACAGACAATAACTGACACCCTTAAATTGACTTCCAAAGGCTGACCAGCAAAAATTCGTATCATCCAGTTCACAAAACCCGGCGAGCTCCGAAACACTCGCGATCTGTGTCAAGTTGCCATCGGCAGAGTGCGAGCATATCTTTGCGTGGCCAACCTCGTCCCGGCAAACGAAATACAGCTGACCCGCGTGAGATAAAGCACGGTCAGAAGCGAGTTCAGAGGCCAAGGACACCCGACGCTCCGATGTGCCGGCGTTTGTCGCGGTGATGACGGTGACGTCATCCACCACACCGCGGTCCATGTTCCAGAAGAAAAACACCATAACCAGGCTTCCGGGAGTCGATGAGAATCCGATGCAGTTGGCGAGTGTTCGAGGCGGCTGCATGGTGATGTCGATACGACGTGTCGCGGCCAGCGAATCAAGCGCACTGTTAAGTTGGAACAACTGAACATAGACAGATGAACGAGTGCGTTCCTTGACGTATACGGCAAACACGTGATGGCTGACGATGCCGAGTGGGCGGAAGGTGATTGCCAAATCAGAGAGCGACTTGTACGGAGACGGATAGGCGACCGGCGGCAGCCAGGCACACGTGAAGCGGTTGAGGATGAAGAGATAGCGCGTGTTCTTCTTCAGCTCCATCGGCGGCTGTTCCTTATAGACCACGGGATTCCGAGAAACAAATAGCTGAACAAGAATGAGACTATCGTCGACCAATAACGGTTCATTCACGGGCCAAATCGTGTCCTCAGCGAACCGCATCTTGGGATATCCATAGAAGAACGACATATCCGAGATTGTAGTCGATTGTCCTTAAATTAGGCGGTCATACTGGTAGTATCTATGTATGCATTTATTTCCGCTGTGTCCCAGTATTGTGTGACACGGCATCTCCCACAACAATTAGGCTACCTACACCCACCTAATTGGGAAGTTTGGTCGGTTGCTACCAACACGAGCAGCCGGCCCAGATCTGTGGGCTGGCAAGAGAAAGTGAAACCCAGATGAGATCACTCAGTAATCGTAGTTCAGGTAGTGCGCCCTCATTATAATATGTATACAAACATGGATCTTTTTGTAGATATCCATGTTTGTATACATAATACAAGTAATTGCTTATCCCTGCGCTACACCACCCACAACGGGATGCTTGACACAAGAATCCCAATATTACAATTCAAACTAGCATTTTTTCGCACAATAATGCGTGCCAAGCGCATCGCATAAATCAGCGGCAAAAAGTGTTAGTCTAGAAAATTTTGTTGTTGCATAATACTTACGAATTGTATTGTAACTAGCGGTCGATACAAGTGGCACTTGCCATAGGATCCTTTGTGTTTAATATCTTTGTTTTAACAACGCGGGATCTCTTCTTAACTCCAAGTTGACTGCCTGGAAGAAACCATATCTGCACTATTAAAAATAACAAGAGTTTTAAAATTAAAGATCCGGTTTCAGCACGAACAATTTATGACAATATATTGAACAAACACATACTTTGACAGCCATAATTTCATTCGCTGTGAGTGAGACAAAATGGAAAAGAAGAAAAACGGTTGAGAGATGATGAAAATGACACAGAAACACAATCTTGCCTTCGAACTAAAAAAATAAAATTTAAAAATTCTGACAAAAATAAATCAAACGTCATATTTAAAACCGGGACACCCGGGATATCCCATGGGGATTATGTGTGGTGATGACTCATGCTTCCCACTTATTGTCGTGGTATTACACACATACGAGAACACTAAAAGACAAACACAAGTGCACTCTCTGCACAGGCGAACACCACATTTTAAACTTGGCGTATTCAACGTGACAAATTTGTTACACCAAACAATGTTGGAATTAAATGCATAACGACATATGCCTTTCTGGAAACTCCCAGTCCCTGTTAGTACATTTGCCCCGTCACCAAATGCCTTAGAATTTGAATAAATCTATAAATACGCAAATTTTCCGCTCAAATGTTATGAGCAATATGACGCTCTTGTATTAGTTATGATCACTCAGTGTACGGAAGAATTGTAAAACACACCGAGAAGCCAAAGATACAAATATTTATATTCAATGATAATATGCATTGCACCCATAACCAGACTGAGGTGAAGGAATGGACGAGTTAGGAAAATTACACAAATACGCTTGTGAAATAAAGTAAAGTACATTTCATGTGCATTTACTTGTTGTACAGCCACGCCACAAGTTGCGAGTCACAGGAAATCCCCGTTGTTTCTGCCAGCTGTTTCGATGTCTCATATGGCATAGCATTGGGATCATCCCCGGGATCATCCTCTGATGATGGTCTCGTCCCGGGGAGGGGCCGGTCGGTCAGGATTCAGAGACCGAAACCGATCTGTCCCATCTTTACACTAACAAGTAGCACTTTCCCTTAATTTATTACCTTTTCACCTATTTATGTCTAACCAAGCATTCTTTTAACATTATATTTTCACATTGTGGACGGCAGCCAGGGACAGCGTGGACGGGAACTTTTCCGGCATTGCAAGCACCCATTTCGAGTACCAAGCTCCGAGATTTCCAAGCGTCTACTGCCTTGTCCAAGATGATCTCGATCCCGTTCGAGATGCTAAAGCATCGGAACTCGTATCCCATCGAAATTGAAATATAACAAATGCCCCATTTACGAGTGACAACATCAAAAACGCCCCTTGTGAGGTGTCCAGAACAACACAAACATGCGACTGTCAATGGAAGTAGCCTTGACACAGGCGATATCTAGAAGTTCCTCGGCAAAGACATCCTCAAACGAAGTGAGAGGAATGCGCTCCTCCACGTCGAAGATGCTGTGCAAGGAGTACTCCAGAAAGAGCACGAAGAGCTTCTCCTCGCGCCTCATTGCATGGAGGGGACGATGGGGCACTAGAAGAAAGCACCTTTGCCAGTTGTCTCGTATCCACGGTTTTCATAGATAACACAGCCACCAGCGTGTACGTCCTCCTATTAGACATTTTTTCCAAGATAAGTACAATAACCTACCTTGTAACAATGTACAATAAAGTGAAATATATAGAATATTTATGAAAGAAGTAATTTCAAGGTGTAAAAACAACCGAAAGAATAGAAATATAGCCACTATGACTGAATTCTGAACTACAAGAAAATGAATAAGATGCTTGCTATTATCTGCCACGTTGAAAATAACCTAAAAATGGAAAAAAAAATATTAGCAAGAAGGAATTTACTCATCCTTTTAGTTCGTCCGAGTAAGCTCGGACGACCATCTTGCAAACTTTTGTCACCTTCGGCGGCAGGTGCACTTGTGTCTAGCGGGTGGTGCTTCGGACATGTCCGGACCTTTTTTTTCTATTACGTTAATCAACAGTATTCCGTATACCACCATTCAGGGCAATCAAGTTGAAAAGTGCACAACATACATGACTAGGGAACGAACAATTCAAGTTACGTGGAACAACTTGGAATGACACCTGAAATGGCTTGTTGTAGCACTACGTAAACTTTTTTCACCGTACTGCAATTTTTGACACCTCAAAGTGTACAATTGCAGCTCACACATCGACAACAACGTTATTGATAACGCCAGGGCACTCCGTTTTGGGACTCTTTAGCATTGGAAGCACCCAAGTTGTGAGAATGGTTTTTCAATAGGTACCCTGTTTCTGGCGTCTTACACTGAGGGGTCACTCCGTTTATGAAATGTAGAAACGTGAAAAGTCCACAATTCTACTTACCAGACATAGCGAAGCTTGCGCGCAAATGCATCTCATCGGACGATGTTTGTGTCTCCTGTGATGGCTGTGGAGCAAGAAGTTCAATCGTTCGTTCATCAAAAATTCATGCGGATGTCTGATTCCCTGCTGTCGTCAGACGGAGTTCTCCCGACCCGCACAATCCTTATCTGCTCTCCGAACTCGAAGCCACACTGCATGTGCTTCTTATCAGCTGTAAGTCCGTTAGAAAACACAAAGTAGAAGAATTTGTCGTGTGGTGCCACGCCACGCATCGGCATAAAAGTCGGTTCCAACTTCGCATTGATCACTGATACCGGCATGAGCAGCTATCACCAGGTTGGTTATCCTCAAAGTTGTACTGGCAAACATTAAGAGGAAGTGCTGCTAGTTATCTTTATTTGTTTCATATCTCGCTAGAAGTTCAAGCCTCTGCAAAAGTGTAATTTTGTGATAGAAAACTGTTTAAAGGAGGCCAGAAACCGTTGTTTTGTGTTAGCAGAACTGTGTGTATAACGGACCCGCAACTTCTGTGAGGGGGGCAACTATATAAGGAAATGGTGCGTTTTGCCTCCGAGGATTCACGGTTTCTGGCCCCCTTTAAAAAAACAATAACCGTGGAACATTACAGCTCGTAGAAAAGCAGCGTGCATTCTACCGCAGCGGAGGCACCGATGCGTTGGCCGGAAGGAAAGCAAGGGTACAGAGGGTGAAAGAAATGCTCACCGAGTACAAAAAGGCCATTGACGACGCCATCTTCAAGGATCTCGGACGAGTAAGTACCGCTTCATGTAGAATATCTTATAATAGTCGTGCAAAGACACGAAAATGGTATAGAGAAAAAACCATACCTAACAATAGGCATGATTTCAGAGAGAATCTGACGTCGAGTACTCCCTTCCTCGTGTCGACGAAGTCCTGAACAAAATTGACGAATGGGTTCAACCTGTAAAGGTATCACAACGTTTCATAAATTTTCTCACCTATTTGGCATTGTGTATCATACACAAGGAGAATCGATCCCATCATATGGATGTATATATTTTGCATTATGCAAACTACCTTCGGTTACAGCGTTTGCATGAATGTGACAGACCCAAATATTTGGTTCTTGTTGACGGTTTTCGACTCCTTGTTATCGATCCAACAATTTCAGTACCCTGTGCCCGCAGCCATGAATGAGGCCAACGACGATGTGTACATGCTGCCGGAGCCACTCGGAGTTGTCTTGGTGATCGGTCCCTGGAACTTCCCCCTCCTCACCTGTATTCCATTTGTGCATGCGATTGCTGCAGGTATTGTGTTTATCGTGAAGAGAGAAAACTAGCGATTGTCACAGATAACACAATAACTACGCATTGATAATGATTAGGAATCGTGCAAAAAGCCTCCCTTCCTTCAAAGTCCTTATTGTTGCGGGAAAGGACCAAGTTAGGCTGGAAAGCATGTTTGCCTTTCTCTTGTTCGGTGGCCTAGCAGATGTACAAACTATAATAATGAGATAGGAATAGCAGGGTTCACAAATCCAATCGAGCTATGACACGTAGTTTGCAGGAAACACAGTTATCTTCAAGCCCTCCGAGATTGTGCCGACATTTTCACGAATCATTGCAGAAGCAATTGGAAAGTTCTTCGATGAGGTAAATACTATAACATTTTAATGCTCATGAATGCTTATTGGTAGGGCTATTTTACATTAGAATGAATGGTTTCAAAGTATAATATCTTTCAAACTTTACAAAAAAAATTTTTACAGAAAGAGTTTGCATGCGTGGAAGGCGGCGTCGCGGAGACGACGGAGCTGTTGAAGGAGCGCTTCGATCACATTCTGTACACGGGATGCCCGCCTGTCGCCAAGATCATCATGGCCGCTGCGGCAAAACATCTCACACCCGTCACACTCGAATTGGGAGGAAAGAAGTGAGTTGCTTGTACTCATCTTCATACATCGACAACAACGTCATATATAACGAAGGAGCCTCTCGTTTTGGGATATCTTAACTATGGAAGCAACCCGCTTGTGAACCTAAATTTTCAATAGGTACCAACTTTCTGGCATCTTACAGGGAATCACCCAGTTTTCGAAATATATAATAGAAACGTAAGATCTCGATGTATACTGATCTTTGTCGAAAGCTAATGGTTATTTGCATTCAACAATACACTAATAAATACACAAAATAAAAAATTATGCTTGCAGTCCAGTAGTCGTCGAAGATGACGCGGACCTTGATGTTGTCGTTGAAGCCATCCACGACATCAAAATTGGCAACTGTGGGCAAATATGCATCTCCATGGACTATGTAAGAGCTTACTTGTAGTTACTTTGTCTTTGTGAAAGCATTTACATTGTTCTTGCACATAATATGTCTAATCTCGTTGTCACTTATAAGATGAAATCATAATGAACGTTATATTTCGCCTAGCGAATTCCAGTAATAGGATTAGATGAAAAATGGATATCACCACATGAATAGTAATCGATGTGATATGGAAATGTGATTTGAAAATGACTGACGAGAAAAGTCATCTTCACCAAAGCATGAAATGTTATCTGGTGTTGGTAGGTCAAAGAGCAAGGAAGAAGGCAGAGCTATCATTGAAATAATGATTTCAGCTGCTGACAACTGAAAAGACGAAACCAAAGCTCGTCGAAGCTCTGCGGAAACATTTTGACAAAATTGGAGATCTCCGAGAGTTTGAGGAGTACGCACGAATTGTCAGCGAACGACACTTTGAGTAAGTCGATATCGATTTTTTTAAATAAAGCAGGAATGGTATTGCAGGCTTTGAATGAACCAAATTGAAATTTGATAGGAAATAAGGTAAAACCATCAAAAAATGAACAAAATGAGCTGACAGTATTATGTTATATATTATAAAACTGATGAAAACTGAAGAAACCGCTGCATTTAGTCGCCTCACGAACGTCCTGAGCAAGACCAAAGGAAAGATCCTCTACAAAACAGCGCAAGAACCCGATCGGAAGACAAAGTTTTTGCCGCTGTACTTTATCGAAGCCGACTTCGATGACGAGTTGATGAAGGAAGAGGTAACAACAGCACTTTCTCGTGAAATAGAAGAAATCTAGAACAATGAACAAATACACTATGGAAACAAAAGAACTAGATCAACGCATCAAACTTATATATTTTGCAGATCTTCGGTCCCATTCTTCCCATCATAACGGTTCCGTCGTTCGACGCAGCACTCGACTATATCAAGAACCACGAGAAACCCCTCGCCTCCTATTTGTACACTAAAGATCAGACCAAAGTTAGACGATTCCTGAGGGAGACCAGCAGTGGAATGCCGAAGGTCAATGACAACCTTTCTGCAGGTAAAAACATCTTTGATATGGGTATGAAATTGGAAAAACTGTGCAACATTTGGGTGTCATTAACGCTGATGCTCTAGCAGAGAACGATAGGCCTAATCACGTAGCAATATGCATACCACTCTTACCACTCACTCTTCCTGGGATTCGGCTCACACTATGAAAATGCAAAAAATGGTATCCTTACAATATAAAAATCGTATATATACAAGCAGCTTTCTGGATTCCTCTTGGTCTAACCATTCCTCTGGTAAGGAACACTACTGACACAAAAGCGCTGTGAAATAAAGCTTCCCCCATTTACAATTTAAAGCGCAAAGTTTTAACCTAGTCAGTGAAGAAACATCAATCTACATGTTCTAACAATAAGCAATTCTCATATTTCGGTGCCCACGTCAGCGGTATTACAACATCTTTAAGCGCTTTTGAACGGTTGAACTTTCCGTAGTTTGTCTTCGTTCAAATTGACAAACGTTAGGGGATATGGAGTAATTTGAGCACAACACGTATGTCACTGTTCAGGAAGTGGTCTTCCGTTCGGTGGAGTGGGCAACTCCGGAATGGGCCGAATTCACTCAAAGTGGGGATTCGACACCTTCACCCATGAGAAGCCGGTCGTTCTCAGGAACGGAATCGGAAAGGGACTCAATCTCGGCCTCTGAGCACGAAAAAAAATGATCCTTCATCCCTTCCCAGTAAATAGTTTATTGTAGAATCGTTCATTTTCTTTTTTTTTACTAGCACTTTATTTTCTTTTTTTTTACTGCTGACTTTGTCCTAACTTTGCATTTACGGGAATCATATGAACTTTGAACATTCACGACTTCATTGCGTTTTTTTCTTGTGCAGCACATCGTGCAATAATAAATGCTGTAATGAGTTTACTTTATGGTGCCGAAAATAAATCCGACGGCTAGACTTTGATTCTATTTGGCGTCATGTAAAGCTCATTTGAATATTGTTCCAGTAGTTTATTGTTAGAATGCATACATTGCAAAATTATTTGTGTCCGGATGTATTGATAACCCCTACACGAGCAGCATAGCGCGTCACCTCATTGCAACGACCAAACGAGTGCATTATGTCCCCCCGTGTATTTTCTAATTTGTGCTGAACATGGCAAGTTTGTGTTTGCTCGAAACAGTGGAATATGTGCGTACGCAGTGACGTATTGTCGAAACAGTATTTTTGTGGGTCCAGTAGATCATATTATTTATAATATTACCGAAACAGTCTTCTTGTGGGTAAAGTAGATCATATTATTTATAATATTATACAAGTATTATAGAAAGAGACCACGTCTTTGGACCATACATTGAAAACGTTACAAGTCTCCCTATTCAACAAAGATATACAATTCCGGTTGTAAGAGCAGGGTAACAATTCGTGTTGCTGTTCTCTCCGCTCTTTGGTTTAAAAGGGGGCCGGAAACCGTAAATTTTTGGTCAGAAAGCAAAGTTTCCTCGTACATAATCTTGTTCTCACAGCCTTTGAGGAGATTTTTAGCCCTTACTCCATAACACCTCTGCCAGCAGCTAATAACAGTGCTACGACGGCGTTAAAACCATGTATGCACACAAAAAGTAGCTGAGCAACTACACACTCACGTGCAACCAACAAAAGTTGCCAGCATGTTGTCTCTTCTCTGTTTCCCTCTTGCTCCCCACTATCACCACCCCAGCGATCAGTGAATTCTCTAGCTCCACAAGGGATCTATGATTACTCTGACTACACTCTAGTTGCTTCGTGTGTGTGTATTTTGTGATGCGGAAACAGTTGGTAGGACCTTTGAATATCATACGCTTGTTAGTCTGAGCAAGGCTCACAAGTGCAATTGGACAGCCGTGACGTTTTTAGAGTCTGAGCAAACTACAAAACCGGGTGCGACAATTACAGCGCATTGCTACTCGATTGGGAACAGCGGGAGATGGGGAATTACCCTAGACTAACAACAAGTGTTGTTGGTCTTAGAACCCTCGGTCGCAATGGATGTTTCTCTAGACTTTGACAATAAAGGACATACTATCAAATTTGAAAGTGTGCCATTGTTGTACACAGTTTAATAATTAGTTGCATGGTATTTAAATGATGAGCTGGAGATTCTGATTGCAGAATAAATTAATAAATAAATAAATGTTATTTAATAATAAGCAAAAACAATTGCGGTATATCTTCCATTTTTACGTGAACAGTGGTCTTCCTAGGTACATTTCCTGCAGTCGTCTCTGTATGTATGTTTCTGTTCTTATC
Organism: Koerneria luziae; assembly: GCA_014805365.1. Classification (NCBI taxonomy): domain Eukaryota; kingdom Metazoa; phylum Nematoda; class Chromadorea; order Rhabditida; family Neodiplogasteridae; genus Koerneria; species Koerneria luziae. Next base: position 21,769 of record JACMIJ010000095.1, on the reverse strand, counting down.
AGGTGTGGTTGGGTTGAAACTGAAACTTACGCTTTGTCGAGATAGAATATACTGCTTTTGCAGAATGAATATGTTGTGGCATGCAATTAGGAGAAGCCAATGAATAAAACAAGCTATAAATATTCCTCATGTATTTTGTGGTCAGCTAAAAACAACTTGCAGTTAGCAAATTACTGCACAAGAAACCTATGAGAACGTGTTTTTATAAGTAGAATCCAGGCGCCACTAATTGTAAGAAAGGATTCACAGTTGTCGAAAAACAAGTGAAATAAAATTTTTTTGTTCTTTACATCTTGGTACTTCATTTCAACCTAACAACTGATACGATTTATGTGTAAGTCGTGCGTACAAGGAGCTAATCAAAGTTCTCAATTAGTCTGCCAGAAAGACCGAGAACACTCGCACCTTCAAAGTCTCTCTCTCTCTCATCTGTTCGTCTCTGGCAAAATGTGTAGTCTGAGCACAAACGACAAACGATAGAGACAGAGAGTCAGAGGAAATAGTGCACACCAGAGAAACAGAGCGCATAGGCCACCCCCAGTATACAAGGGATGCCACAAGCTGTTAATTTGTTAGTCTTGCTCGGATACCCGCCCTGTTTGGGAGTATATAAGAGACAGCATCTTCAGAGGTGCAGAACCAGAGCACTTCCTTTGCTTTGAACTTTCTACTAGTCTTCAACGACAACCACCCCTACTATTGCAACAATGGTTAACGCCTTCAACGCTGTAAGTCCTTGGAACATCTTACTAATCGTATTATATTTTTATTTGTGAGCTTCTTCTTACCACACTGTGTCAGCCCGCATATACGCTGCATTTCTTTCATTACAAGCACTATTCACTTTAATACCATGATTCCACTACTCTAATTGTAAGTCCCATATCAGTTGCCTAACCAGACACATCGTAATAGTATTCAATCTTCTTGCCGTTAGGCAGTGCGCGTAAAAATCATATTTCAAATTAAAACTAGGCATAAGCCCGAGAGTAGCAGCAAATCAAAACTAAAACATGGACATCTGCCACTGAGTATAAAATAAAATAAAATTGAATGGGCCTTTTGTTATGAGACGTTTTAGCGTCACTGCATTTGCACTGCACTATCGTCCGTACGTGGAATAGCTGCACAAAGAACATATGCGGCTCAATCGCCAAAAGTATGTAGTTTAGTTTTGGAATGGCATGAAACTAAAAATACAAACATATAACTCCGGCATAATCTTTGAACTGCCAAAAGCTTCCTGCTTTGCAGCTCAAGACATTATCTGTTTACTTTGACTAACAAAAGTCTCACAAATGTTCAAAGATAACAAATTATCGCTAATTGTAAGCGAGATTTTAGAAACCATCGCATTCTTTCAGCTTGTGGAGAAGCAACGCGAGTTCTTCCTCAATGGAGGAACACAGTCATTGGCCTCCCGAAAGGACCGCGTGCTCCGCTGTCAAAAGATGCTTCAAGAGAACCGGGAAGCGATTGAGGCAGCGATTTTCAAGGATCTTGGCAGGGTACGTCATAAAAGCTCAAAAAAAGTAACATTTTGTGCACACAACAACATTTCAACTGATCCTAGAAGTTAGCGACAGCGTTGCACAGACTACGAAAGAGTTACTTCATTTGCGCGTTTAGACAAAGAGACATCCAAAAGACCAATGGTTGTATGAACGTTTTATGGCAAGAAAGAAAATAATAACACAGTTTTTCGTGACAGCCGGTATAATTGTACCTTATTTTGCAGACAAATTCAAAAAATAAAATAAAAGAAGAGAAACGGCGGTCTATGAATGACTCATTCAAAGTTAGGTGTGTGTGTGCTGTGCACGTTCAGAAACTGCACAATAGCAAAAGGACTAACTGTTACTGTTTCTGATGAGCCACTTTTCAGAAACAGAGCGAAGTTGACGGTTCGCTGCGCGAAATCGAAGAGGTTCTCCAGAATTTGGACAAATGGGTCCAACCTACCAAGGTAACGAGCCGGGGCCTTGTTTTGTACATCATATTCATACCTTAAAAAGTGCCCGTTGTATGCGACCACAAAAGAATTCTTAATAATACCGTAAGCCTGAATAAAACAAAAGAAAGCGAATTCGACGAAACGTTAACGTTGGAACGTTTGAATTTTTTTGTTCGCGCGACTAGTGTCTCTTGCGCGTTTTCACCGCAACTATTGCGCGGCAACGTGAAATAAAGCTGGAAACGGTCAACGTTTGCCGTAACTTAGAAATATTTACGTTTATTTATGTTTTTTACAGGTTCCTATCCCAGCCGGTGGCCAGTTGAGCGATGGCGTCGACCACATGTTTCTGGTGCCGGAGCCTGTCGGTGTCGTCCTCGTTATCGGACCGTGGAACTTCCCCCTCGCAACGACCATTCCATTCGTTCATGCACTCGCTGCTGGTATGTTCTTTCAGAACTTCGATACGTATCATGTCACTACCGTTTATTTTTATGCTTCTGGTCTATCCATTTCCTTCTGCTTAGCCAACGCAGCTCATTAGTTGTTGAAACCTATGCGTATTAAGACAAAGTTACAGCCATACCATGATTTCTATCGTTCAGGTAACACTGTTGTCCTGAAGCCATCAGAGATGGACGAGCACTACTCGAAGGTCTTCACGCAGCTCGTTCACAAGTACTTCGATGAGGTATGGCTTTTCTCCCTCTTTTTACTGGCTCTTACAATTAGTGCCTTACAATTTGTACAATTATTGCCTTACGGTGTTTGTTAAAAACATTTTACTGATGTTATGAGCAACTGTTGCAGAAAGAGTTCGTGTCGGTGGAGGGCGGAATTCCGGAAACGACAGATTTGTTGAAGGAGCGATTCGATCACATTCTGTACACCGGAAATCCCATCGTCGGAAAGATCATCATGACTGCGGCGGCGAAACATCTCACTCCGGTCACACTCGAGTTGGGTGGCAAGAAGTGAGTTTTTTTCTCTCCACCCCCTTCGTCGCTTCTTAATGTTTTTTTATCCGCATATAAAGTAATGATTTTACTCATGCCGTAAATTATCGCACCCTTTGGTCGGCTGATACTGCAATTGCATTTATTTACCATGTTGATTGTAGCCCACTGTACATTGACGAGGACGCCGACCTGGCGGCTGTCGCGAAAGGCGTCATCCAAGCGAAGATCCTCAATGCTGGCCAGATCTGCATCTCCACCGACTATGTATGTTTTTTTTGTTAGAATGCTACAGTGTTTGTGTTCTTCGAATTTTCATAGGATAAACTATTCGGAATAATAGGATATACTAATTTACATGGTTTTTTAAAGTTTTCATGTAACGTTTTTCTTATTGTCAGTTGTCTAATGAGCATTATCAGTCTTTCTCATGATTTCGCTTGGAACTGTTATTGTTTGCAGATCATCACGACTCCATCGATGAAGCCGAAAGTGATCGCTGCCATTTCACAGGGATTCGGTCAACTTGGCGATCTCAAGAATTTCGAGGGCTACGCCCGAATTGTCAACGAACGACACTTTGAGTACGTTTTTGCTTTTCTTCTTTGAAATTGTTGAACGTTGTCGTTGCCCTTAACAATACCCTTTTTCGCGAACAAAAAACTTCTTACCACGTAATGTTCCGCATTAGTTTATGTACGTAGTATGACTCTTATAAACCTACTTTTTCTGCATTGTCGTTTGTCTTCCCCCGCGTTCTTACTCAATGCTATGCTTGTAGGCGTTTGTCGAATCTGCTCAAGAAGACGAAGGGAAAGGTCGTGTTCAAGACTCCCGGGGAGCCAATTCAGAAGGAGAAGTACCTTCCCGTGCATCTCGTCGATGTGGAGAAGGACGATGAGCTCATGAAGGACGAGGTCAGTGAATGACTTCATTTTGTTGTTGTTTGGGTTTTGCATAAGCATGTTTGGTTCCTTTTGGGTAAATAGGGCTGACAGTATCATTAGTAGTGTTTTGGCTGCAATATATGCTCTAACGTTGATGAACTGGGTTCAAGTTAAGGATTGGTCTCTATACTCATAGAAAACAGCCTCACATTCTGAGTGTTTTTGAACACTGCAGCACTTTGAGGCTTATTTTTCTCTTAGTATTGCACAATAACGGTGGATATCTGATTAATAGCCGATTTTATAGATCTTCGGTCCTATTCTCCCGATCATCACCGTCAACTCCTTCGACGAGGCGATCAAGTTCGTCAAGACGAACGAGAAGCCGCTGGCTGCGTACATCTACACGAAGGACGGGAAGAAAGTGGAACGATTCATCCGAGAAACGAGCAGTGGAGCCGTCACCGTCAACGATACGCTCACACAATACTGTAAGTTGATTTTGTGCTCTAGTATTGTTGGGGGGGGGGGGGTTCAAATGAACTGTAGGGTCTATTATAATATAAATTGAAGTGTTCGGGGAAAAACGAGTGTTTCGTGTTTGTATGAAACCCACATAGTGAATCTTATGAGTGTGCTTTTGCACTTGAGTTTAAACAAGTACGTTCTCACCTCTCAAAAGTCAAGTTTATCGATCTCTTTTCAGCTTGCGGTCTTCCCTTCGGCGGTATCGGCAACTCTGGAATGGGCCGTCTGAACGGAAAGTGGGGATTCGACACGTTCACACACGAGAAACCCGTCCTCCTCACCTCTTCCATAGGAAAATCTGTCAACTTGAATGTAAAGGCATAATTTTCGATTTACTCGTTTACTTATATTCTTCCCCAATGTATTTACTTTAACAGCAAATGATGAGATCCGAATGATATCGTTATTTTTTGATGAACGACTAGTCAATTACAGTAGTTTCTTGTTTCTGTGTGTTGGAGTAGATCTCGCTTTTCTTATATCATTATGTTGTAAATCGTACAGGAATCGTGCAATGAATATGTCTGCTAAACTATAAGAATTCATTATGCGCTTATGTTATCCATATCAAATGCATGTATTATATGTAATAATGCATCGTAATTGTCTTGCGATAAAAATGGAACATTGTAACTTGGTGTAGTTAACTGCATTGGTCAGTGGTCCGACTTGGTAGTTATTTTCTTGCTGCTCTTACGTCTCTTAGCCACTCTGGTAACAACAAAAACAACGTTTTTGGACCTCAACAGTGTTAATCTTACAATTAGAAGAATCTTATCACATTTTTCAACTATTTCGACACTCTTCTTAGCATTAGCCTTGAATAATTGTTACAATTAGCTATTGTGCGTTGCACAAATATGATATAATAGAAGAACTGAAAAGATGTGTATTGCATCGTTTTTGCCCGCAATATTTTTAGATTTAGACCTCTTACATGTAAATATTTAAGACGGAATGTTGCATCTCTGACTAGGGACACTTTATTTATTTCTTTTTGGATATCATTGATGATCTTTTGATCGGGTGAATACCTTGCAAACAACAGCAAAAAGCGAAGGAAAGTTCACCCGTATTCAAGGCATTTCGTATGCGGAGGAGTCCTACAAACAACAAGAATAAGGTTTATTTGACCAGTTCGAGGATGCTCGACTTGTTCGCAATCGGTTCTTTCTTCGTCTTGATCTCATTCTTCTTGGCCTTCTTTCGTTGCCAGAGTCGTCGTCTGGCTCGATCTTTCTTCTCCTGAATCTCTCGTTTCGACGATTTCGTTGATCTCGATAGCGATTTTCGGTTCGCGCCTTCTTTTTTCTCTTCTTCGAGTACCACTTGTTTCGCCTGTTCTTCGAGTTCCCTGAAGTATTTATCGTCTTTCATTACTTTTGTCAATGTGTCATTACGTTATGCATGGTAATATTACGTTTGCCCCTCGGTTGAAGTAGAAAACCACTGCATGACTGAAGTCGTAGCCGCAGTAGTAAACTGCACTATTTCCAACGAGCTTTCATGTGACCTTTTACAGTCGTCGCTGGAAAGCTCGTTGGAAAGAGAGGGCTTCATTACCATGGCAGATAGTTCAGTATGATCTTTATGAAATATAGGTCTTCATTCTCACATGATCTGATTCTGATATCTCTTGAGCCAGAGCGAGATCGTACACGGCGTCACGTACGTGGCGGAACGATGTGCGAGTGAGCGGTAGGCCAGTGCGATACTCCATGCGAACGACTGCAAGTCATACGAAGCGGTCTATCAGGTTAGTAGTCTATATGGTAAGTGGGCCCTACAGTTAGTTTATAAAGTACTAATCAATGATAATTGAAGTAGAGGGTAACGCGAAGACAGCCCTTCGGCTTGTCTACTTGTGCATCTGGGGTTAACTGTGGGAGCTTGCTTTGGCTGATTGTAAGATATGAATAGAGGATATCCTTATGGGAGAGGAGGAGATCACAGTCAAGGATGCTTTGCGAGGTACAAAGTTGTGTGATAAGACTACCGTAGAATGATCATTTACGTGGGAAGCCGCACAAACACTGCGACTAGCGTACGGGAGTAAGGTTGATGAATGCAAAAAAGAAACGTAGAATCCTGTTTCTTTGCCTACCAATGGACTTCCGATCGCCCCGTCACGCGGTCCCCTCACAGTCCTCGCAATGTACACCGGGTCGATGTGCTTCTGCCCCGACATGGCCGCATCCATCAGGAGCAGGCTGGTGGCAAGCGCACCAGATGGGCCCGTGCCTTCTCTGCAATAACTGGGCTTGTTCTGGGCATTGTGATTCACATGGGCTTGTATTATAAATACAGAAGCCGTTTGTTGCATGTTTCTTGGTTCTTGTATGATTCTTGTGGTGTTATTCATACTTGTTATTACGGGCATTATCATGCGTCTATCGAAAGTGTAAGTGGATGGTGGCGAGTGTGCCCACACATTTGCCAGAGGGAATGTCCACTTATCAGAGTGCAGCTAGAAAACAAGACATACCGGCAGTGTATGAGAATGGGCCGGCCGCGTCGCTCGATGTCACTGACCACCCACTGGAAATACTCGATGATATTTGTACGAAATGGGCTACTTTATTGTCACCAGGACGAGCTGATTGCATAGACGATGGCTGCTCCCGATATGCTGGTTTTCTCCATCTTATGATTAGTGAAGGTAGTCGCAAAGCGCATGCACTTTTCATAAGCCAATGCAGCATGTGCATAACATGTTGTTAATAGTCTGATTGTAAGTATGTATAGTATGGGCGCCCCCAAGAATAAGAATCGCCTGGATAAGAATCCTTGGACAAAGAATAATCAAATTGGTGAGCATTGTTCTAGGGTTCTTATCCATGCGGTTCTTGTATTGGGCGGCGCCATAGTATAACCAGTGATGGTTATGATGGTGTGATATATACGGCGCCGCCCCAGATAAGAACCGCCTGAATAAGAACACTAGAACAATGCTCGCTAATTTTATTATCCTTTATCCGATAGTTCCTATTCAAGCGGTTCTTATCCAGGCGGTTCCAATTCTTGGCGGCGCCATTCATACCGAGCTGCTCTCGATGGGATCGCCATAGTATCCGGGCAGCTTCTGCTTGTCCACGCCGACCAGATTCTCGAGATCGTACCAGTTGGGGAAGTAGTAGTGGCGGACGATGGTGGCCGGACTGCTGTCGCCCATCTTCATGATCGTCAGTTTGGTCCGCTCGATCTGTCCGTAGTTGGCGCGCTGAAAGTTGTCCAGATTCCGACCATAGCAATGCTTCTGTCGGAACCGACTGTCCCAGAGGAGGAGAAAAGTAGGTGTTTATATTTGTAAAGGAGGGGTGAAACACGTCAAAATGTAGCAAGCATTCAAAAGTGAGGGGTGAACAATTCTTTTGGTTCTCAAAAGGAGGAGTAAAAGCGGGAGCCGGCTCCATGGAAGCGATGGTATAATTCCGACATTGACATCAGTCTGTTCGTTTCACTGAGCAATTTCCGTGTGGATGCTGTGCTATCTGTGGAAGCTGACTTTTGTCAGTCCGCAGTGAGAGTGTTTCTGCGGCTGCTGCCCTCCACTAGAAGATTACCAGCCGCAGTAGTAACTTCTGTTTCCAGTGCGCTGTTCTGTGACTTTTTGCACTGAGTCACTGTTAAAGGCCACCGGAAAGCTCCCAAATAGAGGAGTTTACTTCTGCGGCAGAAGTTCAGCAATGTCGTCTTATTGTTAGCTAATGCAATGGTTGTTGCTTTGGCAGCAGGACTGGACACACCGATCCTTTATAGTAAACAAGGATGAAATTGTTTTGACAACAATGTAAGCGGAAAGAGCGCTAAGAGTACCGCACCTCCGTTTCGGATACTACCAGTAACTGGGATAACTGACCCTCTCTCCCTGGACGATGAAGTCGGCGCCATCGTTCTTGAATCGCATCTCTTGCATCTGACCGGTGACCGGCTCCCAGTCATCGGGAAAGTACCGGAAGTCGACCTGATAAAAATGGATATTGCACAGATTGATAGTTTTGGTGTGATAAAGATAGACTATTTATGTCCAATCTACAACCGGCGTATCCATGTCATACATCGACGTGTCTCGTTACTATTTTTTGAAAACTGGGTAAACCTATGGTGAAGACGCCAGAAACGAGGTGCCTGTTGAAAATTTTGGTTCACAAACGGGGTATTTCCAATGTTAGGGTATCCCAAAAAGGGGTGCCTCGGCGTTATCGACAACGTTGTTGTCGATGTGTGAATGACGTAGCTGTGCAGTGACACTGTGTCGAACATTATGTTGGAGGAAGCTGATATTGATAGGACATGATAACCCACCTCGGACGGATCCGTAAGCATTACGATCGTGCGCACGTTGTATTCGGTGATCATTTTGAGGAAGTTGACAATATCTCTTTCGGTTGGATCCTGAACAGAGATGGGTGTTCACCCATTCAACCATGTTTTATGGACATGGAAGAGCAGCATCTATGTTTCGGAGAATGCAATAAATAGGAATGGTAAAGGCAAATTCCACTTGGGGTGATTCATCAAAATTGTACCTGGCACAAGATAATATCTCCCTTCTCGCCAACAAAATTTGCGTTGAAGAAGAAGTTGGGATCGCCGGCGATTTTCACACGTGTTGATGCACGACAGAAGAATCCCTCGGCACTGAACAAAATTGTGTTGTTTGACCTAACCGTAAGACATATTACGGTAGTGGAGCTTCCACCGGTCTCAAATTTGCATATTTTTTTGTAATGTGCAATGAAACTTTTGTTATCGTATGCAAATGGGCTACGGTAGGCCGGCGGAAGGACCACCCTGTAGAAACAATTAACGACGCGTGTCTGCGTCGCGCTTTGCGCAAGATACACATACTAACAATAAGTAGCTATAATATCTAACAAACTATCTATTCTCTATATGCTTTACTAGTTATACTAATTACTTTACTTTATTATTTCATTAAGTAGCGTCTTACGTACCGCAGCACGTATCCTTTGGGCGGATCGTAGCGTTTCTCATACGGACATCGTAGTGGTTCGAGGTATTTGTCGTAGTACTCGTAGTGATTGGCCGCCGAGTAGTCGGGGTTGTCGACGATGGAGAAGCAGAATTCTGTAAGAGCATTTGTGTACATCTTTACGGTTGCCAATTATCGTATTATGATCAGAATGCTAGTAAAACATTGAATTTTGGATAAATGTTCACCGCTGAGATGGCGTTCCTCGTCCTTGCGCGGTTTGATATTCGTTGGACTGATGGGAATAATTATTTCTGCAATGGTAGAAAAATGAGCAACGCCTTTGTCATTAGATGAGCGGCCAACATCGAAATCGGTGGAAGGGGAAAACGGCCTAATATAAGAACCGCCTGAAACCCTAGAACAATGCTCACCAATTTGATTATCCTTAGCCCGAGGGTTCTCATCCAGGCGGTTCTTATTCTTGGTGGCTTAAGCTGCGCTGTCTTGACATATTGTGTGACTGTTGTATGCTAATTGTAAGAGAACGTACTTGGTTGCCTCTTGACAGACAGTGTCAGTGGAGGATCACTGATTGGGAACGCATTCTGAAGATGAAGTTGACGAATATTTCTGATCTTATGATTGTCACTTTTCTTTGTTTCACTTGTCCATTCATTTATTACTGACAACGGGATGCCACGTTTTAAGGGTGCTTCCATATTATCTGGCTTACCTTGGCGGCCTCCTCCAGTTTAATATCCCTTGTGGATAATTCGATTTTTCGTTCCTCGGGGTCCAATGTGGCCAGCTGTTTGATCTCATCGTCCAGCCAGGACATTTTCGTGATTTTCTGGATAGATTTTTTTTATTAGGCTACAGAAACGCCATTACAGGCGTATTTGTTATCTTTTTCTTTCTTTCTTTTTGTTTTTTCTCTTATGCCTGCCAAGACTATATCCACCCTGTGGCCAATCATGGTTATTTTAACATCCTGTGAAGTGTCTATATGGAAATTTGGACCTCCTGAAGTGTTTCCTGTTCAAAATATTCGACATCCTGTACGTTAGTCACAATTCAGGACTACATATGTCTGTGCCAGCTGGACTTCGAGAGGTATTAGTTGCTGTGTCGGGAAGAACAATACAAAGTGCAAAAGAAACACAAATACACTGGAAGATGTCTGCGAACCTTCCAGTTCTCTGGTTTCTTGTAGCGAATGACAAAGACGGCGAAAAGGATGAATGAGATGGCGACGAGAACTACGGGGAGGATGAACGAGAGATCGGGGTCCTCTTCATCCTCGACGAAGCAGAAATCCTCATCTAAACTTGGTTTGCCAACTCCTTAGAGTAAGCCAAGTAAAGTAAAGTGCTCATGAATCAAGACCTTATGCCTGTAGCGGCAAGTAAGTCAAGTGCGATGCCCAATTTGGGTTCGCGAATGCTACATTGCCGAGATAAAGCTATCCTAGCTCTATGACTGAAGGAATGCTAACATGGCGAACAACAAAAAAATTAAACGAAACTTAAGGATCATGTTCACTGTAAGAAAGTCAGGTACAGTTCAAAACAAACCGTTGGAATCGCCGGAGACTTTTCCAAACAGCGCAAGACAACAAATTATGGGAGGAGAAACGACGGTAAAGTAAAAACTCATGTAGAGAGTGAAGTTGACCGACGGTCAATACTCGTGCATTGTACGAATGACTGAGCAATAGTAGTCTTCAACAAGCATGACATTGTTCATGCAAGACATAATTAAAGTATTTATACTTTTACTAATTGTAAGATACGCATTGTATAGTGTTATAGATAGCCATATGCGAGTTTGAGAAATGATTAGCTTAACTTGGCATACAGCTTATTGTTAGTTTTCTTCATCTTGCACTATTTTCGTTTATTAAACATTCGGTGCCTCCAGACATACAAATTAATATAACTTTATTAATGCTTTTCGACGGCTTACAGTACTTATTACGTGTTTTGGCACACTTTACCCGTGTGGCTGTCAAAAAGAAAAACCATTGCACACATATAAAATTGACGCCACGAATCCTAGGAATTCTAAAGTTGAACCATTATGATAAAACCACCAGATGCAGAACAATTTAGTTATTATTGACTGTCTTATGTCTCAGTTCGGGAGTTCTCATAGTGGCAGTTCTCAGTTGTGCGGTTCCTTTTTGGGATCATGGACTAGCTGAGAAAGGTTGGCGAGAGGATCGCGATCGCTTTCTCCGATGGAGAGGCGATCTGGGGGGAGAGCATGGCCGGACTGAGAACGATGCCGATGAGGTAGTTCGGGGAGAAGACGGATGGAACCAGCAGTTGAGGTGAGAGCACGACGGCTGTGCCTGCACGTGGAGACAGCACCTGGAACAAGTAGTTCTATATGTAATCGAACTAAAAATTGATCCAAGAACGCTTATGTGCTACTATAAAGGCACAAGAAACACAGTTGTGCTTGTTGCGCATACTTCTGTTTCAACACAGAGCAAGCGGTAGCTCTTGGTCGAGATATGCTGAAAAGCTTCCCATGAATGGATTCCCTTCTGCCTAAGCCTAAGTTGCAGTGCATGATGGCTAAGGCACCTAAGGTGGGAAACCTACCGAAGCAGCGAGCAAGTATGGGGAGAGCACGAATGGAGAGAGGACGGCAGGCGAGAGCACGCTGGCAATCAGCATTCCCGGTGAGAGGATCCCTGGAAACATGCCAACCTACGTTGTGACCTGTTCTCGTATTACTAAAAGTCCCATATTCGGGTGTTTATTAAGTAATAAATTCTTACAATTAGATAATTTACAGGAATTCCCTGACAATAAGAATGTATTTCATCTCATTTCAGCGGGACTATCACTTTTCATTTTCGCATTGTCAGTGGGCAATGCAACATATGCAAATGACATCGATAACTACATCCTTGATAATGTCTGGGCACTTCGTTTGTTTTGGGATACCCAAACAATAAGATACTTTAGCTATGAAATTAAGTGGAGGCACCTCATTTCATAGCTAAAGTATGCTCAAGACACCCGATTTATACAGTCTCACGGTAGAGGTTCACCGAATTTTACAAATTCTGGAACGTTCTTTGTCGATGAATGCCCATATGTACCTGGCGTCATGACGATTGGTGAGAGAATGGCGGGAACGGCGACTTGTGGACTGAGAATGAAGGGGACACCGACGAACGGTTGCAGGATGAACGGCTTCAATAGGAAGGGAGAGTTAATCACGGGAACGAAGACCTGAAGAAGGGGCGTTGCTGATATAAGGCAAGGAAAGTAATGTAAGCTCCTCTCGTATTCATGGCATTTCGCCTGCGAAGAGACCGTGGGACAGGACGTTGTGGGGCACAACGTCCGAAGTTGCCCAAGCATTCGACCGATTACGTTTCGTGACACTGTCACTACTATTGGAATATCTGACTCCGTTCCATACAAATATCCGACTGTCGTTATTATAGTCAGTTTTATAAGCGTATTCAAGCTATTCACAGTTTATTACAGTTTCAAAGCTTGGGAGACGGCTTAGGATTACGAGAAATTTCAATAAGTTTGCAAATTTGTGTAATTGGAAAGAATCCTAACAATAAGATTAGTTCATACAGTGACAGTCGGATATTTGTACAGAACGGAGCCAGGTAAGCCAATAGTACTAAATGCCGACCCCGGAGGAATGGTGCCTTGGTTGGGTCTTGATATAAGGAAATACAGTAAGCTGTCACAAATGCGAACCCAAGGAGATAGGATCAATGATCCGAAAATGGAAGGCGAATTGATGACAGCCGACAGGAGAGCCGGAGCGAGTACGAATCCTTGCGGAGGAAACAAAGGCGCGTTCAGTATCACCACGAAGATGAAAACGGAGTCTGAACGAAGGGTGGATTCACATAATTCTCTTGAAACCACACTTTGAGCACGTACTGGCACTGTTCTGAACAAATACACAGCATGTTGCTTCCGCCGGTCTACAGTATCCAATTTGCATACGATAACAACTGTTTTCTCTCTATCACAAAGGGATATGCAAATTTTAGATCGGCGGAAGTTGCACTGTCTCAGCATGCTGTGAATATTCGACTGTCGCTTTATAGCAAAAGCTTATTGTTATGGGGTAAGTGTGTGTTTTCCCGTGTGTTCCACTGGTGTATTACTAGGGAGGCGAAGTTTTGCTAATCCTATATGTCCGAGCTCTTCAAGGCTATACTTTGCGATCACATCGTCACTTGATCTGTGACGAGGCGTGCCTACCAGGAGTTGAACTTACTAACGGTTGTTTGTCTCTTGTGCCTTCTGCCTGAATGTTGTGCACTCGGTGATACGCTAATCTTCACCGACGGATCCTCCATGAGTCGCATGAGATCTGTGAGCCGATCATCGACATTCTCACGAGTCATAGGAGGATTCTCGATCATTTCGGGATCAGGATATATGGAGTCCTCTCCGTAGACGAGTTCACGCTGATCGCGAGTTAGAGTCGAGTAACCGCGGGATGAGAGTTCGTCGGTCTGAAAATGCGGTTATCACTGTATGTGCTGTTGTCTAAGCTTTCAAGAAGCTTATTGTTAGGTCAAACTAATATTGTACTTACTAGTCATACTAATACGGGATGTTAAATATCTGGTTCCCTGCTATGATAAAAGAAAGGGTAATAGCCACAACAACCATTCAAAACAACAAAAACAGCCAAAACAACCAAAAAAATCCATGAGATATTTGTGTGTCAAAACAAAGTATAGCTGTTTCTACTTTCTTGTTCAAGTATTCGCGTTCTAACATCTCATAGTCAAGCAAGCATATCCCAATTCATGTGCAGCATGTCGATTGGAAACCTATTGAAATCGCCATTGATATGTTATTGATTGTCAACTGGTGTGTTTTCCTGACTAATCATGCCAAGTTCTTCCACCTGCCAATCAGTGAATGTATGCTGAATTCGCTCGAAGAGATCAATCCGTTCGGTTTCTCCCTGTCCGAGTACCCGTTTCGCTTCCTCACTGCCGACCACCTCCACGGCTCGCTCTTCTGGCTGTCGTATTTTGATTAGCTTTATACAGTATACCGTTTTATACGACATTTCGGAGTATGCGTTGAAGGGAAAGATAGTCGAGGTTAGCTCGAGCTATCTTTCTTATCTTAGAAGTTGTCTTATCCTTTTTAACGAGAGTGTGAAAGGATAACTTCTTGACATATGTCAATCACATATTGGATCATGGACTCTCTGTGCCATTTTTGATAGTATCAATAACAAACATGCTTGTGCTGTGATGTTTTGACATCTTATTGTTAACTTGCGTATGGCTAACAATATGTCGTGGTCACAAAAATGAACGGCGCCTTACTTTTGGGATGTTATCGTTTGCGCCGCTCAACTCCAAAACAAGTTCTTGCAGTTCTTCTTTGCCCTCTGCCTTGATCGGTAATATGCTCGGGGAGAGTACGTCCCTCTGGAATTCCCCGATCAGGATTTTCCCTCATTGTCAGATATGTTCAAAGCTTTAACAGCCTCCGATACACTAGCTTCGTTTAGATGTCTAAACAAAGAGATCTTTAAAAGAACAATGGGGAAATTGAAATTCAAAATTCAACATGTTAGGAGTTCCATACTTCGTTGGTGTCGTCTTCGTCGTTGAATGAAAAGAATTTTGGCGACAGAAATCGGTAGGATGAATTATCGTCAGCTTTCTTGCCACCGCTTTGTTGTGTTGGTGACATGAGGTCGATCAGTTGTCTTCCGAGTTTCATTACTGAACAAGCCAGCGTTTTTGTGCTTCACAACCAAACCTACCCATCGAAACCGCGTCTTCTTGTTTTCTTGGTGGTTTTCGACGGATGTGGTCCTTTGTGTTCGCATGGTCCTGAAAGATTCTGCCGATTTGTTAGAGGTTATACATATCTATTATTTACGATGCTATGCATGTAATCGTGTGAATTATTGCGATTTCTACCGTCACAATGAAGCGCCATACATAGTTCTCAGCTTTGTTGTTTCTCTGAAGCGCAGAACCGGCGAGTTCCTTGGCGCTCTTTGTATAATTGCGGTCTTTCAGGAAATGCGAGAGTTGCAGCGCTTCTGACATCTTGTCTTTGCTGCAATATTAGTATTTTTCAACGATTTTTGATCATGCAATATCGGCAGAAAAAATCATTGTATTATGATTCTATTATTGTGAATGCAATTTAGATTTGCTAGGCATCTTACTTTTCAAAAGCAATGTACTGCAATATCATATAGTGTTTTATAAGGTTGTTAAATTAACATACTCAATGATCTGTTTTCCTTTGAGTAATCGTACAGCATTTGTGACATATCGCGAGATGCGACCGAGCAACGGTTCTTTCGTCTCCGGTAAGCGATAGGCTTTTCGGGTTCGTATGGGCTTCAAGGCGCGTTTCGTCCGGCGTGCTGGAGCACTGGAGAACATTGGAATTACAAAAATACAGTATAATACTTTTCCGGTCCATTCATATCAACTATGCCCTCACGTTCCTGCTCCAGCATGGTTATCACTAATAATAGTTCTTGCTGGTTGAACAAGTAAGAAATGACAACGCCGGTGGCTTACAGTATGCTTAATCTCACAGCATTGCCCTCCACCGGTCTACAGTACCTAATCTGCATACGGTAACAATGGTTACACATTGATATGTAATTTTTAGATTGGCGGAAGTTTCAGTCTCAGCATGATGTGGCATACTTTGACTCTTGAAACTGCGTACCTATTTGTGTCATTAGACGTAATTGTTGTATTGATAAACTGTAGAATGCATCTCGTGTGGGCGGGCAGTCCATCGGCCTTATTTGTGCAGTTGTTGAGGTTTTGAACCGTTTCGTTGGACGCTTTCTTGATGCTAAATACGGTTTATATTGTACTAATACGTAATGAGCGTTTCGTAAAATAGGACAACTATTTTGGATCTTTGATATACTCAAAGAAAAATAAGCCTCAAATAAGCCTGAATAGTGCTTGAGTGTTTAAAACACTCAAAATTTGAGGCTTATTTTTCTCTGGGTAGTATATGCTTGATTGTTATTTTGTAATATAATAGTTTACATGTAATGTTATGCATTTCGTGATAAATAAATTCAATCATGTTCTGCGCACGTATGTAGCAACTTACTGTTGATTTGCAATCGCCGAAAAAAGTCCAGCAAATGCCTGATTGACCCAATACAGATTCATCCTGTCGATTTCCTCATTGGGAATATCATATTGAGGAACCGAAATCGTCTTTGCATTGACATTACAGAGAAGATACAGGAGCAGAACTGAAAAGAAACGCTTGTATGATAAACCAAAGATCAACTTTCAGTGTCACCTTCATCCATCATACAATGACAGTGGGAAAGATACGAGCCACACCTTTTGTCTCGCGTACTACTACATGCAACGTGCCGCAATGCCACCTCTCACATCTTATTGGCAGGGCTTGAAACGAAAAAGTGCCGGGTAAGTTAATCATCGATAAAAATAATGGCCTACCTCGGAACGGCATAAAACTGTCTAATGAGGTGCGTACGGAACATAGCCCGGACAAGCTCGTATTGTTTTTATGTTGCGATGCGTTGGATAGGCGGTGGACAGCGGATGAGTACCGTATCCCGGATAGGGGGGAGGGCTGTCACTGATCAAGGCGTCTCTGATCTCGTACACCAGCAATTTTCCCCTCGAATCAAGGCAGCGTGACCCAGCAGAGGGTCCTAACAAGAGACAGTGGCCAGGACTCATATATTTAACACACAGTACCTCAACGTTCCCTCCAGATCTGGAAAAAAATATCTGCAGACCACACACATAGATAAACACGTTATTGAAAACATAGTTACACCCAATTTTGGGTTTCCCTACAGAGGGTGGTGCCTCCCCAAGCTCCCTTATAAGGCCGAAATATAGGAAAGGCAGCACCTCGTTCTTATTGTTAGTGTGGATTGCTGGAACTCATTCTACTATTGAAATAAAGGGACGTATCTTGTCCAGGCTGCGTTATTTTTCGATAGTATAAAGATTCTGGGGTGAAATGGTTGTTTTATGCCAAAAGACAAGTTCGTGATTCTTACAGGAAGACTGACCTACTGGATTCGAAGAATGCGTTAAATACAAAAGATGAGGATGCGAACTTACTCTGGGCTAGAGCATCTAAAATGTAAAGCATTTGACAATTAGAGTATTGCAGTATGCCTTGCCTACAAACCGCAAAAAAGTAGCTGCTGCTCTGAAGTGAATTGACTCATTGTCAGCTGTCTCACAGTTCGGTGTGTTTGGAAGACGCTTTATCCGTGTTCCCCTACATGGGAATTGGGTGGTACTCGCTTTTTCCCGAAAACGCATAAGAAACGATGATAAATGATAATTGTTTCACTGGTGATACCCGAACAAAATCCCGTAGTGCTAGGGAGCATGTTTCACTCAAGTCACTTCCGGTACTTGTATTGATAATATCGTCGACAATCAACATTGAGTAATTAATACATTCAGTAATTTTACAGCATAAAGTTAAGTGAATGTAGAACAAAGTAGGGTGCACGTTCAAAATGCACGTTCATGTTACTGCAATCAAAGTTTTAGAACCCAACAAATGATCGTTACCCAACAATCGCATCATACGAAGACCATAGTCTCTCATGCATGAAACTCCCGCTGGTGGTCTCTACTTTGTATATCTCTTTGTTAGGAAGCCTTTAATATCGTATGAAAACGAGGTACCGTAGACCGGTGGAAGGAACATGCTGTCCAATGTCATGAGAAAACTCTTTGAAAATGCACTTGGGATACGCAAAGTCTGTGCAATTGTAGTTTGCAGCATTCGGAACACGATAGAGAGACTGTCCCACGATTTTTGAAGACACCCTACGACACTGCCCTTTCAGATATGGTACAAAGAGCAAACATTGTCCAGTGTATGTACTGCATGGTCTTTTGTTAGATATCGTGTTCTCGTGAAAAAGAAACCACAAAGTAACCTCGATCTAATGCAAAACACAGTAAGACGAATGCCTCTGATTTTTGCCAAACAAACAAAATGTTGAACCCTTCCCACCCTTCCCTGTAAGACTTGGATCACTGAAAGCAAAGTACGACTTGCCGAGCCAGGTTACCTTCCGCCGGTCTTAAATTTGCATAGCAAATTGTTACAGACAATGAAACCTTTGTTATAGTGCAAATTACGTAGTAGGCCAATGCTATGAAAAGGGAAAAATACACAAGTACCTCTTAAGAGCACCATCCTGCAGTCACGCGATCACTTTTGCCACTGATATGAGCGCCAAAAAACCTCATTCATAAACGGTTTTCGATCTTTTTTTAAGCCAAAAAGGATATATTGCAATCCTTTTGCAGTACTTGAAGGTAAAGATAACCACGAAGACCATTTGAACGGATATCTCGACCTTTCATCAGTCATTTCTCACCTTGAGCAGGTTCCGTTTTTTACACGTTTGTCTGTTGCGTTTTTTTCTCGCTTTCATAGCCGATTTCCTTTTCTAGCGCGTTGGATATGATGAATGAGACCTCCTTATTTCGGCTCGAGATTCATTGCGGATAAGGAGTTGAGCTCGGGCAGATCATTTTCGCCTGGTCATATTGCGGGTGAATGATTATGGCCAGTCACCGGTAGGCCGGAAGGAAGCACAACATGCTGAGAGTGTCCAACTTCCGCCGGTCTCAAATATGCATATCCTTTTGCTATGGAGAATATAAGCCTTTGTTGTCGTACATATGGAAAGTGGCATCAATGTGATGACAATAAGTAACATCCTGTTTGAAAATTGAAGGTTTAAAACACTGCAGCACTAAACAATGAACAAAAAACCTCAAAATTGAGGGCTGTTTTTCGGTAAGTATAGATTGTGTTTACTAAATTTGTATACTTTCTCTACGAGGCAAGTGCTCATAACGTGCTCAGAACTTCTTTCCCGAAATAAAAAAAAATGTTGCAATCCGATTTAACGACTGTATGATGGAGAATGAGGGCTCATTAATCTTGTTGCACGTGTGGATAGGCATCTCGGACGGTGAGATTAAGATTACTTATTGTTAGGTGTCACATACTGCAAGGTAAAGTTCTTCCTAATCAAGGCTAATTCACCTGCGGGGTTCCCGAGGAGGTGGGAATACGGCAGGACTACTTTGTTCCACCGTGTGGCGTTACTGCCAACTTAGTGTAATTATGCATCAACGCACGAGATGCGTGTTACGTAGTACAGTATATGTAGTAAGTGATGCTATCGTCATAAGATATCAGAATGAGTCCCACATTGGGGCCTACAAAGACAGTGCAAGGCGCCGCCAAGAATAAGAACCGCCTGAATAAGAACCCTCCGACAAAGGCTAATCGAATTAGCGAGCATTGTTCTAGTGTTCTTATTCAGGCGGTTCTTATATTTGGCGGCTCCCAGTGCAAAGTAACGAATGTATTTACACACTTTATGCAAAGTTGGTTGCAGAGTTGTTTGCTGCAAATTGCCAAAGATATTGCGGTTTTGACATAAAAATGGTGATTCTTCTGATGTTGATTTCGAACAGGTGTCGTACACAGTGGAAGATGCGGTGTTCTAACAATACGCTTCGATTTTATCTAGATGGAAATGGTTTCGATTATGCACGTGGAAACCCTATTACACTCTTCAGTAGTCGTTCAATTTCTTAACCGCATTTGCACTACTCTCAAGAGCACAGAACAGACTGCACGTAGCAAACAACACACGACATTGTTGTAAGAAGCTCAGCAATTCTGAAACTCACAAGAGATCACAACTGAAATGTCTGACTGACAATGCAATCAAGTTGCACTGACAAGTTTGATACATCAGTTACAGTAACCGCCTGATCAGATCATAAGGATGCTTACCCAGTTTTACCGTTTTCGGTCGTTTACGGATTGGACTATTGTTACGGGCAACAGTGGTATAAAACATGATAGGAATGGAGCTGCCTTTTTTCGCGGGTAGTCCTGAGAAGGCCAGGACAACATCCTGGCCTTCTCAGGACTACCCGCAAGGCGAAATGCCTTGAAATCGGGAGACTTTGCCTTTGCCTTTTTGCCTTTTTTTCACGACGACAGTCCGACAAATAGCCGACAAAAGCTGGTAACATTCGCGCAGTGAGGTTACGGGTTGGATTGCTCAACCGAAAGCAGTAGGACTGTTCCACAAGAACTATGAGTATTCAAGATTTGAATGTATTTAATGAAGAGCTGTTTTGGTCAGTTGGTTGGCCATTGTAGACACTTCAAAGTGCAACTAACCACAAAGACACTAAGACACTTCTAACTTTCATCATGTGAACGTCTACAATATCATTGTCTTTCCTCGGGTTTGGTTCAAGATTTGTAAGTGAACTTCAGTTAACTAGATGTTTATCTCGCACGTTTTCTTTTACTGAAACACATTTCTCAACTTTCTTATCGCCGAAGATTGCAACAACACAAGCGGTTATCGCAATTTCAAATCTACGTCTGTCTCGTACGCAACACGGCAAAGAAAGGTAAAAATTGGGGATAACGAACAAACGATTCAGTGAAGAAAAATATTATCTTTTTCAGTAGGGCAGTTTTACGGGCCACAGCATGTTACTTCCGCCGGTCTACAGTACATAATTAACATACGACGATAAAGATTTCACTAGCTGTAATAATGGTGTGTAAATTTGAGACCGTCGGAAGTTAGACTGTTTCAACATGTGGTACAACAGTAGAAAAAGTCAAGAAAAGACAGCAAAGTCCAACTAAGACCACAAGCAACATTCGCACAGTATACAGTCGTTTGCGGTTTGGATTATTTTGCCAAAAACGGTAGGACTGTTCTTAACTAACAATAAGGGTGTGCTCACCTAAGATACCGTAACCAACGCGAACGTGCGCGTTTTTCAGAAGTGCCGTGCGCGTTATTTTTTGTTGCTCAATACTTGGTTTTTAAAATTTTATTTGTTCTGTGTTTTGTATGCTTATTTTGCTTTATTCCCTAACATTTGTACGGATTCTGTCACTGGGCATGGGTGAAAACGGCTGCTATATGTTTTGAATGTACCTAACAAAAGACACTGGACATTTGCATTTTGTCTCTATTGTTTTAATTTTGCAAATTAATCTTGTGTTTTCTAGTTTGTAGTCTGGCGATTCGTCATCACTTTTTGCATGAGTTTTCGTGGAGCAGCAGAAGGTATGTCATTTTTAACTTATGACTATCAAATTTTATTGAACTTCCTTGTTTTGTTTGCCTTCTTTTCCCCTCCTTTTCTTTTTGCAGTTATTTTCCCTTGTACTCAGTCATATTGAATTTCGCCACTGCAAATGTGAGTTTGTTGTTTCAGGCCATTTTTGTTTCACGTTTTCGCCTCGCAGTTGGACGCTTCCGTTGGTGCAGCCGTCATGTATGTCATTTTCTTCCCATTTTTTAAAGCTTTTTATATATTTGTATTTGATCATCACCGGATTGGCCCCCATATTGTAAGCTGCGGGGACGGAGCCCGGCTGCCTAACTCTATTCATACCGATTTATCCCTTGT
>JACMIJ010000094.1:0-31324 GCA_014805365.1 Koerneria luziae | reverse complement strand
AAACGAGGACATCAGATAGAAGAGTTCCTTTCAAGAATTGTGATGCTTTGCATATTGAGACTGAATGATAACAAGGGAATCAAGAACACAGTTGAGTTGTCTTGTTTGGTATGTCGCATCTCATTCAATTGGGATATTATCACGATATTTTATGCCTTATTGTAACAAAGAACTTAAGAAATGTTCCTGCCATTCATTCTTGAGCTACGAAGCCAATCACGATTCACGGAAACAACAAATGATGTTCCACTTATTGGCAGTACATCATTATGGAAACTGCTAACAATAAGAATGCGTAGTTGCTCATTCCTCTTCTTGAATGAAAAATCATTTTCACGTTTACCGATTATTGTTGCCTACTGTCTCTAGTTTTAACTTTTTCCAGCCGTTCAAATTTTGGTAATGGTCAAAGAATTAGTTGCATCATAGGTTGAGTGACCCTCCGATCACCGACTGGTCCATTCCTCCTTATACAAAGGATCAAGCTTCTCCATCCTGAAGGATTCCATTTATTCTCAAGAAAGATTAGCTCAATCGGTGATTGTGCACAAGTGGAGGAAGAGCTCTTTCAGTGGTTCGCCTCGGTGTCCATTCCCACAGTAAACGATGTTGATCCCCGTGTCTCCTTCAGCATGGATGACAAGACCGTCGATGCTCTCTCCTCGTTGGGAAATGTCTGTCATTTACTCCTTTCGAGTTGTCACTTGTTCATTAACTCTCTTCTCCAATGGTCAGTTATCTGTTCTTCTTCAGTTCCTGAACACGTGTCCTTCGTATCTGCCGATGCCGATTTTGGATGGAACTTGGCACGTAATCTTCCTCAGCCAGCGTCTATTGGAAGGTCCACTCAACAGTGTGGATGAGGTTCGTCTCTTTTTATGAGCCATTTGGGTTGATGAGGAGAGAGATGTTTTGGATTGGGAAGATACTTCTATTCTCTCAACTGTTTTTCGGGATTGGCCCAATTCGTGTGGAATAACAACATTACCCATGTGCACGCATCGATGAACAGAAAGTCGACAAATCAGCATGGCATGGTTATCACTCGGTTAGACACAACAAGCATGGCTATGCGAACAAGGTTCTACCAAGGGCATGCATTCAATTTGCATCTCATTGGTACAACTTTCACCGTTGTACGAAGAATTCCGCCCTCTTGGGGAAACATCGGTTAAAGCAATACACAATAAAAACAGAACGAAGCCCATTTATTTGAATAATATGCAGCTTTTTAAACGTTGTTTGTATAATATAACAGCAATTTTTATGTTGTTCTCTTAATGATATAATAGCAAATGGCCAACGACAGCATCAAATTATCAAACTTGGAGGTGCTGCCACCCATCCTTCCCAATGCTGCCACCCGTCCTTCTTAGTGCTGCCACCCATCTTTCCCACTGCCCTTCTTACAAGTGGTTTCACGTGTTTCTGTTCCGTATCCTCTTCATCGTTGTTCCATAATTGCAGCTTCCGCTTATCGTCCCCAAGGGAATTCCCACGACGACCAAATCCTGAAAAGAGTAGACACGCGAAACATGTAGAGAATATGACGAATGAAATGTACTCGAGAACAATCAACAAGGCTCTTTCTATGCACAATGATAGTTCTTGTGTTGAGGCAATCGACCGTCTGTCGTCCAATCGCCCTCTTCCTCGTCGTCGAATGCTCTCCAGTCTCTTCCGACAGGGTCTCCAGTTGTCGTGTGCGCAAATCACATGTACGCATCTTAGCGTATTTGTGCACATTGTATTCTGCTTAGTATGCTTTCATAGCGTGTTTTTAGATGACACAGGTCAGCTGAGGCCGTTTTTCTCGATAGAGTTAACAAAGCCGACTACCCTTCGGGTCGTATACAACATATTGTTAGGGCATTCTATGCTTCTCGCCTGTTCCTTCCTTTTGTCCTTCCACTGTATCCTTTCAGTTCTCACAAGTGGTGGTTCCTTCGAATGGGCGTATACCAATCGGGATGGTCTCCCTCGATCGATAATTGGTCGAATGGCCGTTAATGTCGATCGATCATTTGTCATCAGCTTCGCTCCTTCGGTCGACATCGAAAGTATGTCGTTCGGTTCCTTTTTTGTCTTTTTTAGCGGAGGCTATTTTCTTCTATTCTTATTACATATCTTATTTCGAAAGCTAAACATGTTGCGCTACTGAATTTGATAGATGAGATATTTCAGTGGCGATCTCATCATCATCGACAGATCTGCTGGTGTTCTCCCAATTGGATGTCTTCCCAAAATGTGACAATCACATGGTTTTATCACGGGATCGACGTCTCGATTTCTCCGAGTTGCTCAATAAGCTCACCATCCAGGTGCCCGCCTTACGCAGTTGTAGCGTCACCGTGGACCCAGCTGTAGTATCAGTTGTCTTATTGATAGTGTGCGTCTTCATTGCATGATGTGCTGACCCATTTGCAGGGTGCGAATCTTCCATCGAATCCCTTGGTGGCTATATCGTGTCAGTCGACGATATCGCCTGTCCACCGTGTCACAGTCCCTCCCCCGATCGATACTTCCTCTGATGGACGTCCCTTCGTGGAAATGGCCGGCGGTTCATTCTGATTGCAAGAACACAAAGTGATCCCTCCAACACGGGTTTATATGTACTTATCACGTGTAAATAACAATTTGACCCGATGTGGTTGTTCACGAAAGATACGTCGACGTCTGTTGCGTCGGAATCGTCAATCGCTCACTACCGAAATTCGACAGACGGCGACCCGATTTCCTCCCTGAAAGAAAGAAATGACACACACGATCATTGTCTTCTTGGCTAAATGCTTGCTTTGAAGGAACACACACTACTTCACAAATATAAGAAATATGGAAATAAGAAAGTGCAGACGCACTTGGAACATCTCTGACTGTCTGGCAGAGAGGCATCAACGGCACCAACAGGAAGCAGTTGTTTTGCATACTCAGAGGGTGATTCTCTCTCATTATGTTCGTTGGATCCGCCAGAGTTCCACGCCTGAAAGAGATCTCAAAAATTGATTTACTAGAAGAAACAATGCAAATCTAAGTATGATACATGGGCTAAACGATACAAATAAGCCAATAACTGGCCTGAAATGTGGATTGGCGAGATGTCTCTCGAGTGTCCGCTTGTACACGAAGGACACACTGGGAGAAGGGACGAATCGTGACAGAAGACCTCCCGGAGGATGTCGGCGGGCGAAGATGTACATGTCATCCTTCAGGGCACGTCGATGACGCTGAACAACACGGTCAGTCAAGCATAGAATGAGATTTCAGAAGATGATGGCGTGTACCTTGCTGAGCCAGAAATATAACATTGGATTCCATATAACGGAAGACATTGCGATCCCGTGGATGATCGTTTGTGTGAGGTACATACTGGGGATGACCTGCAACCAAATCATGTGTTCCTTCCACAAAACTATTCATCTTTATTCTGTTTTCTGTGTTTTTTGTTGGATGAGAAGAACGAACAAAGTCGAGGTCCCTGAGAATGTTGACGACTGTAATGGGGAACCAGCAGGTCATGAACACCACCACCATCAGAATCAAGACGTACATCACTCGCCGTTTCCTGTAATCATCCATCAGCAAGGACAGCTCTCGGATACCCCCCCCCATCCAATCCATTCCAAAACACATTCCTGCACGCTACAAACACCAACCAATACATATTTCGATTACGGTAAATGGCATATAAGGTGTGTGTATGTGTGTTGGTGTGCACTGTTCTAATTGTTCATCTTCACCAGCTGCTTACCATGCAATCATAATACTTGGTTATATGTTGTTTGTGCGAGAGGAAGAGTGTGAATTCTCACTTACGAACTGGTGATCGTGTGCCAAAAGAAGCATTGCCTAGCCACACAACAAGATAGTTCAATATCCAGAAAAGATAATTGGATGAGAAATGTTCGCTCGAGCTACTTATCTTGAAGAATCTCTCATGCCTCCTTATATAGCCTTTGCCTTCAATACCTCATAGATGTTTGTACTTGTTGTGTGGCAGTTAACATCGATCCTTCAGTGACGAGCCAGTCTGTGCGCACCTGAACAACACTTCTTTCGGGTGGGATGTCCCTGTCGAAACCATCCAATGACCCAGAATATAACTGATATAATACATGGATAATGTGTCTTCAAGCAGTGTTCACTGTCGAAATGAGACATTTGTTGTCTTGTGTTGTGTCTTCATCTGAGTGTCCTCCCTTCTGTTACTCTCCACTGTGCCCCGCGGGCAATGTCAATTCTCATTTAGCACAAATCCGAATTATTTTCCTTATTTACCAAAAAAAACAGAAGCGACGCACTTTTTGAAGAATGTGCCAGTAGCAGAATGTGATGGTAGTGGCTGGGATGAGAAACTGGAGTACGAGGACAATCGAACCGTATGCCAACTTCAGCATCATTGAACCTTCTGGCCAATTGAATTCTCCACAGAACTGAAAAGAAACTCTTTGAAGCTCATTGTCAAAATATTAAACACATTGGAAAATAAGTACTTATGTGAAACTCTGTGCTGTGGGTTAGTTGAAGCTTATTTTTCTAACAATAAGTTTAGGACAACCAATTGGTAAAATACGCATACCTCTCCGCATAACCAAAAGCTGTCGCCATCCGTTTGGTTAATATAAAGAGGCATTAAGTCTTGTGTGAGATACAACGGAGTGGAAACAACAATTGCACCAATCCATGTGACACATATGCAGACCTGGAACACATTGACAGAAACCTGCATGCATCCTCCTAACGGCCATCCACCATGCGAGAACCTGTGACTTCCTGGTCGTCCACGGTTCGCCCAGAGGCGTCACAATGGAAGTATAGCGATCCATTGCTATGAATACCAAGCAGTATGTCGACACAAATACTGCAAATATGGCACATACGGCAACAGTTGACCTACCGGACACTACTTGACAGCTCGGAATGATCTTGCAGAGAGATAACCCGAAGTGCCATTCCTTCAGGAGGACTACCATAGGTGTGGCAGGAACTGCGGTGATGCATAATAACTGAAATGTGTTTTCGAAAATGTGCTTTTTTATATTCAGTGTTCTAGTATGAGGAGTGGTAGAATTCATTCTATAGACTGAAACGGAAGCCGAAATCGAATGACGTGTTTTTAACAAGAATAAACCCATGGCTGCACTCGATTGAATTGCCTCAGGTTATTTGTCAATCCGATAGTGAGATGATGATTTGTCAGTGACACACCAATTGAATTATGTGCAAAAGGATAATCAGAAAAAGAGCAATTTCCTCTTCTATTCTGAGCAGCTCTAACAATACTCCCTCAATACACCTAGCAAAACATTCCACCCTTCAGCTTGAGCAAAGTATTACATATACAAGTAATATGTCATGAAAATACAAGGTGGCAAACCAAGTCAGATATTGCGAGATTAGCAAGGAACAGATTCGCAACTGAGAAGCGTTTCCGTAGAAAGAGACTATTGATGAGGAGTGCATTGCCGATCACGCCAACTGTGAAAATGCAGAAGTATATTATGCAGGTTATGACCTGAAACTGCTTGGTCGAACTGAAGTGCCATGTGTATGTATTTGCGGAGTGCCTCAGTATGGCGGCCTATTATTGTGTTTCTCTACTTTGCCCAACTCACACATATAATATATTGCCTACTTGTGTTCCTCTATCTATTTTAGCTTAAAGACATTGCAGATATTTCATTGGATAGGCCCTCTAAAAGAAGGGAAGATTGAGGGAAAATGATGAGTAGAATCGAATGAAATTTATTCCATCCAATCACGTAAAACAACGACAAAACACTTCTTGAAACAAATCTGTCCAAACAATTCTTACCAAAACTATTCCCTTATATTTCCCACAATGAAAATACTGTATTTTGTGATGAAACTTGGATCGGTCTCAAATTTGCATTTTCCCCTTGTTCCCATGAGAGAAGCCTTTGCATGCAAATAAGTAACAAGCTGTAAGGATTGTATCTGTTTATTACCCAATCCAATTATTATCGCGCTGAACGCCTTGGACTAACCAAATTTGCTCATGCTTACATCAATCAATAATACAGTAAATTGCTTACAATTAGCACTAATTGAAAGCAATCTGAACGTGTAGCAGCCCATCCACTGCCCCTAATTTGCATCCAATAACAAAGGTTTCATTCTTTAAGACAAAGACATATGCAAATTATAAACGTGTTGAAATTCCACTGCCACCTACATATTGCTCTATGGATAAACTTACAAATATGTATAATGTTAAAGATTCAAATTACTAGCCAATAAAGATTATCTTGGGAAATTTGCATATGTATATGCAATACAACAATAAAGATGTTTATGAAAGAGTAGGACGACTTGCACTTACCCTGATGGCAGGTTTGCTTGTCGGGTCATTGTATTCTTTATTGAGATATTCGTTTACACTCTGACACGATCCGTTGCGAAAGAAGTTTGTATTCTCATTCTCAGATTCTGTTTCCATCGGACACTAATCATAAGATTTTTCACGACTTCAATGCTATTTCAGTTCACGTTTGGAATCCTGTTCGACAACAATAAGGATGCACAATTTGGGCGAAATGATAACTCAGCACGCAACATATCGGGATATTCAGTTAAAATGTCTGAATATTGCTATTCAATAGACGAACTTTAATTGCCATCGTGAAAAAACACAAAATATATGCAGGGGATATAAATATCTTAAGCCTGAGCTTATGCAACAACAAAAACACCGAAAAAAAAGTAGAACATTGAGGACAAGCCAAGGATGCATCTGGGGCAGAGAGAACCCATCCGGAGGCGAATCAGGGATGGACACGCCCCTTTTTGCTCATTGTCAGAAACTTTTCTTCATTGACCATGATACTATGGGGAATATTTTATAAAAGGTAAGGAACATAAGGGTATATAATAACGAAGATATAAGGAGGGATATAGCGTAGGATGAAGAGGATATAAGGAGGAAGGAATCGGTGAATCCCAGGGGGTCGTACAAATGTGATATATGTCTATAACTCGCCGCTTGCTTACAATTTGCACCGAAACGTTGTATCTAACAATTTATATACCTGGATTATTGTACAGTTTATTAGTATAAGAGGGAATGCTGGGGGGCCTCCCAGAGAGCTCCCAAGTGTGTATTTTATTATTAGCTCATAAAGACCTTTTGAAAGTGTAAACAAAATATGGAAAACATGGACACATTATTAAGGCTCACGTAAGGCCGTTGAAAATAACATTAATGGAAAAACACTTAACTCTACATGGAAACCATTTGATACATTGAGGAATGATTCTAATCGTTGGGAAATCCTTCATTATCAGGTCATTCCCATAAGTTTGAGAAGAAAAACGGCGGTAACCAAGAGCGAACAAAAATGAAAAAGAGAGAAAAACGAGGAAAGGAAAAGAAGAAATTGGATGGTCAGCAGGTATTCCGTTGATATGTGACTGATGTCCTGGAATAGATACAATCAGAATGAAAAACCCCTTATCGAAAACCTTATTCGACTACAATGATACAATTCCGTCGTGTTAACGAATCTGTAGAAACACCAATTAACATTCCGCAACACTTTCACGGTGTATACAAACAAGTAGCTTTCATCGATTCCGTTATAAGTTGAGGGAAATGAGTGAAAGTGTGTACGGTACCTCAAGGCCGACAGTTCGTCGTCTGAGTCCATTACGAGACATTGTCCGGTAGATGCGATTCTCGTATTCATTTTGAATGGCATGTCGGGCCATGTCTGGTGTCCAGTGATCTCCGGTCATTATGTCCACCATATCGAAACCTTCCATTGCATCTCAACATATAATATAACAGTTTCAGAATGTCATAGCTATGAGCAACCACATATGCATATGTAGCACCTTATTGCATTGTGCATCACTAGATTCTAGTACATTTACAACTGTAATGATGCTTAATTAATTGATCAATAAGAAATCGCAAAGATAGTATCAAAACGTACAGGCAATGGGGGCGGTTTGGGTGGGGAAGAGCAGTGAGGAGACGATTGTGACGACAATGACCCCGAGGAGGAGGCGGGCGCCTCCCAGGGAGGCCCACGCCGACACCCACAGGGACAAGAACCCCATCCCCATCACGAGCAGCGGACACGACAGTTGACAGATCTGACAAAGTAACATATAAAGATGGCCGGCATGGAAGGGATTCGTACACCAACAGGAAACGTACCAAGTGCAGTCGGACATCCGAGGATACAATGTACGGCCATAAGAGGACAATTCGAGAGAGAAGGCCCACCAGGAGGATACAGCCTACGAACAACTGAAACACACTGTCAAGCCTGTCGTCAGTATGTGCTTCCTCTTCATGAGCTATTACTTTGTTTTCACCTGTTAGCTGAATATATACTGTTCGTACTTGTAAGAATGCGATGACTCGCACGTAGTAGAGACAGTTCGATTGCACGTTCTTATCGGGGGAATACAATGGGATTCCGCCCTCCTCCGACAGATGATCGTATGCACCCGGGAACACCCTGAGGGAACATCATCACACAATTCCTGCCACCTTATAGTTAGTGTCCAAGATATGGTTGGCAGAGCGCCATGACTAGAATATCAAGGAATCGTAATCAAAGTCCATCTGAGTGCTCGATTGATACGAGTTATCCACTCGTATCGAAGCGAGTCTCATTCGCGTATTTCATTAGTAGCGCACAATTGAACTAAAATAACAAAGACTGTGTGTCTTTGCCTCCTTCTCGGCTCAATGCTTGTACAGTATCTTGTTGTACATACACAGGATGACCGTTGTAGACAACTGAACTACTTTGTTTTCACAGTGTATGTAATCATGAGAATGATCTTACTCAAGCATTCTATTCGTATCACTGACCCGTCCTCATTTGCACGCTACAAATGAAATACTCGAATGACGTTTGTTTCGATACGAGCGATACTCGTATCAATCGATAACTTCAATTGCTCGCTCAAACTAGATACCAACCCCACTTTGTAACATGATAAACCCACAGACTTCTTTGGAAGGAATGGAGCGGGAACCCATCCGTAGACCGGCGAGAAATAACGGAAGCCACGAGCAGCATACGCATCCGAACCATCCATCGAGGGATGTGAGGGAAAGGAAAAGAAGGTTATGAGGATATGCGAACACTCGAGATAACGCCACTCATACAAAACGGAAACGATGAGGACTTTCCGGGGACATACGTTCAAGAGTAACACTCACAGCCGCTAACAGGGACCATCATAGTTGAGGGACAATCCCATAAGCGAACAAAACATTAGCGCACAAGCTCATATTCTGTCCGTAAGGAACCAATCAATGCAAATTCTAATCTTTGGTTCTATAATAAATTGTTCATAACTTGAGACTTACATTGAAATTTAGCTATTATTTAGTTTAAGGTTCAAGTCATTTTCTATGTGCAAGTTATTTTGTGCGCTTATGGGATAGTTGTTACCCGACAATGAGCTACAACTATTCTTACTCTCTCACTATCAATCGCATCTTGTGGATATTTGCTGCTACATGTGGAGGACAATCGACATCGGTTGCAGGAAACAAAAACAAAATCAAGCATCGTCATTAGCCATTCTATTTCTGTGATAAACACTATCCCCCGTCTGTTCGTGTACATTCACAACTGTCATCATGTCAACTTTCTACACAAGAGCATGGGCTAGCCACCGTTTTACTACAATTTTACTCACAGAAAAATAAATCTCTAATTTTGAGTGTCTTAAGCACTTATAAGTTATAAACATGCACTATTAAGGCTTCTTTTTCTCTTATTGTTAGTACTTTTTCTTCTTGTTAGCTTGAAATATTTTTCCAATAACAGAATGTTGCAAAACAACGAATAGTATGATTACATTACAACGTGTTTCTTATCAAAAATTGGACACTACAGTCCTAATGCCTGTGCACAATTGTTTTCCCGCACTTTTTCTTATTGTTAGGTATCTACCAATATTAGTCTATTACTTCAGTAAATGAATGCATAAAACACTTGAAACAATTTGTAATAAAGTAATAAGTACATTAAGCATACATTGAACAGGATTTATCCTGTTGTCTTTACATATGAATGAAGTTTCTTCTCATTTCTTTAACATTTGCAATTAGCAGTCGGTTCACCTTACCTTTCGAGCTTCCCCGCCATCCGCCCTTCGTCTGCCCTTTCCCCTCCGTCTGTTCCCTTGGCTCCGCCTCACCATCCGTCCTCCCGCAGAATGTTGCTCCGTCGGCGGGAGTTCCTGTTCTTCCTCTTCGTCCTCCTCCTCCTCATCTTCCTGTTTCTTCCTTCTGAAGATCCCCTCGTGACCACGAATCCTTCTATTTTCGTCTACCGAGCCTATTACGACAATCGGTAAGTACTATTGACTTCCACACTTCTATTATTTTTGTGAATATTTTTGAATATTTGTTGTGCTTCGACTCTTAATTGAGCAACACGTGTTGGATAATATAAGGCAAGAAGCAGACGTTGCCCGGGAATAAGGGGTAATTTGTCTCTCCGCGGTCTGGCTACATGGCCGGCACACAATAGACGTACGTTCCTTTCCTTCAGCCATCAGTTGTAGATAATACACAACAGAGTAAGAAAGTCACACAATGTTTAATAGTGATTCTCAGAACAACAGATTGTGAATGAAAATCGATTGTTCACGGGTACAGTGGCATTCTCTGATTGTGTTGGTTGATATGATCGTGTCGATAGTCTGTCCAGGTGGGCATACAACCTTTAACAGGCCTTCGGACTGCCAGCAAACACTTTCCACCCATCATACTTGCCTGTTCAAACATATTCAATTCGGTTTTCCAAAATCACTTTGGAGATCCAGATCGTTGTACCGGTACATATTGCAAGCAAAGAAGAGAGGATGATTCCTCTACCCAGTCATTGTTTTGTGAATGTGGGTTGTCTCATTGGCTTCAATCGGGGAGACCGATGGCTGTGTTTGTTGTTCTATGTCCACTTACACATTGACATAAAGTAATGAATTTAGTGTAACTTACTAGCGCGAAGATTTTCTTTCTGGAATCCCAGAAGGCCGTTACCGTATTCTCATGATCATTCGTTGCAGGACAACGGCAGGTCGAATTCGTATCTTAGCCGTAACAGAATGTGTTTCTCCCTCGTTGATGGTATCCTTCGCAGACGGAATCCCGATTCCCCTCCTGGGTTCTCCCATCGAGGGATCGTGTCCCTGGACATGGGCGCCCGGCTGCAGGTGGAATGCCTTTATGTTCGAGAGTCGGATACTGGAAAGAGCACCAGAGAAGGCAAGTGATCCCTCGGGGACTCATCGAGTCCAGTTCCTATCAACTGATCAACTTGGGCTTTCTTGTGGATGAGACTAGCAAATGGATCCCGTGACCTGACCTATCATAGGGACATTTGCCACGCAATTCTTGTCCACTTTTGAACATTTTGGCTGGATAAATAAAACTGGATTATTTTGAGTGAAATATGTATAGTATTTTATTTTATTCCGTAATGGTCACCTCTACCAAATGATGAAAATCAAATTTCTTCACAAAATCATGTTTGCTCTTGGAGCACAAAATTACTCACTTGATGGGACCGTTTAAAGATGGATAACATTTCAGTTGAAATTAGCCCACGGTTCTTCTGAACTGCCAGTGGAGGTGAACCGTACCCCCCTTCTGAGAGACACACTCCAATTGTGCGTCCCTCCGTTGTATTGGTACTCCGATTGGCCGCGACTCGTTTTGTTCTTCGAATTATGGAGACCCGACATCGAGAAGGTGATCATATACGTGCACGCGGTCAGCAGAAGTGTTCGGAGAGTCTTACAATATTACGAGAAAGAGGTGAGAATGAGGCTATTCTATTCTTCTCTACAGGGACTGGCAGAAATCGTCGAGTGGCCAAGTTTGCCGCGTACGGAAACAGACGATCCCAACAGGTACAATCACTTTTCGATAGATTGCACTCCTCGTTGTATACATGTTCTTATTGTTAGCATATTGCATATCCACCATTTCTCTGGGTCTTCTTGCTAATTGGTCTTCCACTTCTTCTCCAGTTGAAGAGTGTGATTCCTTGAGATGGATGTACCGTGTTGGTCACTCGCTGGCCCACAATGACTGTGTCATGCGAGCTTCTGCCCAATACGTCGCGCTCGTCGATATCGACGAATATCTCTACATCAAGTAATTGTCTTTTCATGTTTCTTTCTTTCAACTAGTTTTGAAACTTAGAAAGATGACCTGATGTTTCGTTTAACGTACTGGCAATAAAATTCCCTTTTGAGCTAAAAAAAAGTCTTCAACACGCCAAATGTGTTGTTCTCATAACAACGAGGACACTATTTCGTGGACTATGTTGTCACAATGAAAATGACATTTCGTGACAGTGATAATGACATACCAATTGTGAATGAAGAAAGGGAAAGGTTTCAGGAACACGTCAGTGCTTGAATATGCACGGAAGAAGCTGCGAGGATCAGTCGCATCGATGACACTTTCCCATATCGGTCTAGACTTTGGTGGACCGATAATCGATGATGAGTTCGGTGCAATCATCTCCCCCAGGGCATTCCATATTCCTGGTCCGTCCAAGGTATCTCAATACACCAAAGAACATTCCTTTTGTGAGGTCTTTCACTTTCTTTTAAATACTTCGGTTGTCACACCGGCAGATCATGTCAGACCAATCTGACCCAAGATAATCACAGTGCTTCAAAGACACTTCCTTGCACATAAAGGAAGGAACAAACGTGATATAAACATATACAGGAGAAAACACTCAAAATGTAGACCAGAATGTAAACGACGCAGTTCCTTTGCATATTCTTGTACAAACTAAGGTGTGTCAAATTGACAGTCGCTTGCTCATAGATCACGGAAATTATGTTTCAAATACACAACAGAAGTTCAATGCTAGCAGAGGATTGCTCAATGATAATGTGTGTCACATTAAGTTTGTCATAAAACACTCAAATATAATCGAGCTAAGTGTTTGTTTTGCCGTTATGCGCTATTCCGGTATGAATTTGATACGTAATGCGGTCTTGAAAGACACACTCTGACCAGTGTTACGATTCTCAATTTCATGCACCTTATTGTTAGTTTGTGCAAAATATTGTAAATTATGAAAACTGCGTTTTATGCTACAGTCTACATTTTGACCCATCAATTCATTTGTTATGTTCTTCTGCTTATTGTTAGTAAATACACGATAGCGGAAAACTGATACCTTTATTTAAAATGACAGGTTAAAAACTCTCAGGGTCATGTTATTGTATGAATTGCATAATCATGGGAACTCCGTTTCATACAAACTCTTGCAGCCTCTCTGATAATGACTATTTGCCAGTAAACTAAATCGTTTGTAAGAAAAAAATTAAAGATCAGCACCGAAAATGCACTATGCACATGTGCGCATTCGTTCTCGTAAATAGAAAGATATTCATTTTTTTTCAGACAGTTTTTGTTCCTTCGCGAGTTCTTTTCCTGTCGACACATGTGGTGAGGGTGCACGTCGAGGGATTCCAAGCAGGAATGGTGAGATTGCCCGTCCTTTGATGTCCTGACACTCTCTGATGTTCAGGTTCCCTTATTCCGTGGTGCGCTCCTCCATCACAGAACTTCTTTCGGGAAGAAGATTCGAGGAAAAGACTATGAAATATCGACGACTATATTCACTGAACAACTCTTGACGAGGGTGCGGATGGTCAGAGATATCGTCTTCCCGATCACTCCCGGCTACAACTACACCGTCGCACAAGAAGTCGGAATCTGCTTAGGAAGGTAAGGACGAGGAATTCCCCATTTGGCTATACGTCATACATCACGGTCATACGTAGTTTGCCACTAATGCGTTTTTGCGACACTTACTAATTGTTTGGTTGAAGTAGTTTTTGGCAACAACTGCATCAATTTAGCTTTTACTCTATAACTTTGCAATGCTACAAGTATTCCAGCACATGCACAATTAGCCTTTAAAGTGAATCTGTTCGTCATGGGCAGAGCTGGCAAGAAGAAGTAGTTGGCTGACCTATGAGAGGTGATGTTGAACTCTGTCAGGTGGCGGACGGCCGGCTGCAAGAGTCCGATGACTCAGTGTTGGTCGGAAGTCTATCCTCTCGAGGACTGGCTCCTGCCACACACAACTATGACCCGCCTGCACTGACCCGGCGCCCTCCCGGCGTCTTCTGGGCGGAACTCGGGCGCGAGCCGACAGCAACGAGAGCGGTTGATTACAATGCGTGGTGGAGAGTGTTACAGCGGGTGTCCTTTCTGGTGGAGACCTGTCTGGTGTCGCATTTCGATGATCATCCCACGTGTGTCCCTCCCCTCTTCTGCCAGAAGACATCCTCTCCAATAACACAGAGACTGACAATTATCATTCTGCCATTATCATCAGTTCACTTTTCGTGTCACTTATCGTTGATTGAGTTCATTTGTCAATCCATTCTGTTTGACAGTTCATTTGTATTGTCACTTCCGCGAATGTTGTTTCTCTTGTCTTACAATTAGTGTGATCCGTCATTGCCATCACTTGCTTTCTCTTTCTTTATCCGAACTTTCCCTATGAACCTCTATCATTCTCATTTTCGAACGCCTTTATGTCAAGGGTTATGGAATGGCTTTCTTTTGTGCGTGTGTTATGTATATAGCTGTGACTATCAACTGTCTCGCTCTCCCTGCCATTTGTGCATCTCTTCCTGCTAAGTGCCATGACGCACTTTATTAAGCATCAGTTCTATTTCCTGAAATGGAATTTATATTTATATTGTTATCTAGTTCCGAACGTGTATTGCATACCGTTATGTGATTTTTCGCTTTACCTCATGGAATGCATATCTTTTTGCGTGTTGAAGACGGCTAAAAATAAAGGAGGATAGTGTTGTGGAGTTGTTTGTATTGCAGAGAGTGATGGGGACGGTCTGGTGGGTGCTCCTCGTGGCACTTCCACTCGTGGTACGAGCTGATTCCTGGAAGAACTATACTGGGTGAGTGTGTTCATCAGCAGCTGAATCCATCTCTCAGCCATCAGATTGTGCAAATCCAACCGAGAACGGACGAACAGCTGCAAGTCTTAGGAAGAATCGATGATTATCTCGGATTCGAGGTATCCAACATTCCTCCATCTCATCTAATCATGAGGCATCACTTATCTATCCTTGACATTCGCTCGACTTCGGATAACTTTTTGGGTGCCTAAAATGAGAATTGGCTCTCTCTACCTGCTTCTAGGTAGTATTCCACTAAATTCTTGCAGCCTTCACCTACTCTTTGCAACTAACAACATTTTTCTGAACAAAAATTTCCTGTTTTTTTTTAAATTTTATATAATTTTTCTTTCCGAAAAATGGTTGGAAAACGGAAAAAGCACAGTGTTGGTATTTATTATGCTCTGACCAAGAGAGAACCTGAATTGCAGATCGATGTTCTTCGTGGAACGAACCAACGAGGAAGTCACTCGGAGTTGTTGGTTCCCCCGGGGAAGATCCGTCCTGTACTCACTCTACTCAATCAGCAGAATATCACCCATGAGATCGTCGGTGAGTCATCATCCGAGTCAGATGACGTCATTCAGTTCCCGACGTCGGTGCTGTTATTGCGAAGTCACGGCGACAACGCGAAAGCGTGCACGGCAACCCTTCGTTGTTCAATCCGTTCT
This sequence comes from Koerneria luziae, assembly GCA_014805365.1. Taxonomy (NCBI): domain Eukaryota; kingdom Metazoa; phylum Nematoda; class Chromadorea; order Rhabditida; family Neodiplogasteridae; genus Koerneria; species Koerneria luziae. Next base: position 15,695 of record JACMIJ010000094.1, on the reverse strand, counting down.
TCTATTATTCTTTCCACGATGTGAGTTCCATCACAAGTTCAACATTCACAGTCTATTATTATCGTACGCAAAAGCCAGTTTCTGTTTTGAGAACATAAACAGAGTTGCTGTGCAGAGAGAAATGTCTTCATGCACAATGTTCTTCCTCGGAATACATCAGCTTCTTCTCTTTCCCCTTTTCTAGATTATAAAAAAATGGTGATCATTTATATGTTCAACTTTCCAGAAAAGCGCTTTTATTGTGTTGCAGTTTGGTGCAATAATAAGTGAAGGAGAAACAAAACACGAGCATTTGCAGTTCACAGACTTCATTTTCAGCAAATGAAGTACATCGAAGACGTGGCGGCCCGTCGCTGGGCATTCGTTCAGAGCTTCGTGTTGGGTGAATCATTCGAGAAACGGGAGATGAAGTACCTGAAGGTGTGGCCGTCCCCTCACAAAACAATTGTAGATCGGATTTCCCTCACGCAATTTCAAACCGGCATTTCTGATCGACGCGGGGATCCACGCAAGGGAATGGATCGCACCAGCCACCGCTCTCTATATCATCCACACTGTACGTGTCATCCAATATCCGCATTCTGGCTATCCCAGATATTTATAGACAAAGGGATATTTATAGCGGGTGCAGGGTGTTCCCCGTCTGATGACGTGTTTGTGAGGTGAACTGACAGTTTACACGCGTGGCATAGTTTACAGCTGTTTGTTGGGTGAACGATAAAAAGGGATTCAGTTGACAAACAATCGAGTATTCGAGCAACTCCTCCACACAATCGACATCTACGTGATGCCGAATGTGAATCCGGATGGATACGAATACTCGAGGAACAGGGATCGGCTGTGGAGGAAGACGAGGAGTGGACCCAGGAATGGATGCTATGGAGTCGACGGCAACAGGAACTTCCCCTACTTCTACGCCTACGATGGAACCAGTAAAGACCCCTGCAGGTGACTTCTTGCTGTGTTCTGACACGAAAATCTTTAAATAACAACTTTTTGTTTCTGTCAAAAGATTTCCTAGCATTATCACTTAGACGTATACTTACCATGTCATGCATTGCCATTTCAGTGACATCTACCACGGAACGGGTCCGTTGTCTGAACCGGAGACGTCCGCCTTGGCTCGTTTCATGCAGGACCATCGGAGTACCCTCAGGGCGTACGTGACTCTCCATTCCTACGGAGGAAATATTCTCTATCCGTGGGGATACAAGACGAAGACATACACACGCGACGTGGACGAACTGGTCTGTGTCTGATGATCCTTTGTTTATCCTCCAGCACAATGTCGGGAGACGAATGGCCGCCGCCATCCAGAGGGTGCGCGGGACTCAGTACAAGGTCGGACAAGCCGCCGATGCTCTCTGTATGTTCATTCAACTGATCACTACTACTTCCATTACAAACATGGGTTGTTTCTGTAGATACTTCTGTATAGCATACATCTTCAGTCGAAATAACATAACAAATGGGAGAAGGAAATAGCCGACGGCAAAGTGTTGACCACCAGCTGCTGTCCATTTATCCTCCTCTTGCAGATCCGGCTGCCGGAGCATCCGATGATTACGCGAAATCGATCGGGATCAAGTATGTCTATACCATGGAACTGAGGCCAACGGAAACAGAGAAACTGGCACAGCGAGGATTCGAACTACCCGTCTCGTAAGAGTCCGCTCTCTTCTCATTCTCTCTTCAGGGAGATCCGTCCGACGGTCGTGGAGGCCTTCGAGGGAATTCTCGAACTCGCCAACATCATCAAGCATGATCGGTGAGTGTGCATGCCTCGTGACTCCTCGGTCTGTCCAGTTCTTTCTCTTCTCCTCGTCCACGTCTTCGTTCTCGTCTTCGAGGAAATCGACGACCGCGGCGTCCGGCATCCTAGAGACTTCTCCCCTATCCCCTCTCTCTTTGTATGCTGTGTGGTTGTGTTCAAGTATTCTGGATCCCTTCGGAAGGATGTCGATACGCTAATGTTTCCATTGAAACCTTAGTAGAATCAAACACAACAATCCTTACCCCATATAACGGAGTAGAAGAGGCAGTCCCAGAAGAATTGCTTGGTGATCTCCTGCACGCGTTCCTCTGTTACTCCAATATAGCGAGTATTTATGTTAATAGGAACTAGACTGGTTACACTAGTAAATAATGTACATATATCAGAGAACAGAAGAGGGGTGGGAATAAAATGTCCTTCGAAAACGAACTTTTCGTGCTGAAGTTTTTGATCGAACATTATCTGCTCTATGCTATCTCATGGTCAGAATAATTTCTCTGACCATGAGAGAGTGTGGAATAGGCATGTACAATGTTTTAAAAATCCATTTTACCTGACTTTTTATTCCCGCCAATCTTATATGTACAATTCAGGGGGTTTGAAGTGGGTTTCAGACCCTCTATCTAGGTGTGTTGTATTTGCAAATAGTAACCATTCTTATTGTGCCCATTGGGCATGTTTGTTGTGCCCACTGTTGTGCCCTTCTCTGATGGGTATCGTATACCTTCCCCTCTTGCCATTCCCTGCATTTTCACATTCCGGCTTTATTATCATACGCTATTAATAATATCGAGTTTGCGCTGTTTGGGTAATAGTAAGAAGAACTGATAAATATCACAATGAGAGATGTTCACTATGGGGACATGGTGATATTGACGGCGATGACCATCTGGTCTGTTTGGGCCATCACGTATGGATTCTGCGAGACGGCTCCGACAAAGGAGGGCAACGGTAGGACGATGTAGGTGTGGATTACGGTAGAGAGAAAACGGAACACCTAGGTGTTGCTTGTAAATGTGGAAAATCTGCGTAGTCCTGGTTAGGCCTGTTTTCTAATCTACGGTTTTGATCTACACTTGATATTGGACACTTGACTTGATTCTCTTGTTTTGATTATACCTGGTTGGAGAAAATGAACCATCCGGGTGGCTTCGGTTCTTCCTCAATTCGAACTACGGACACGCGGAGTCCCATCATATTGTCACTGGTAGATGTCGAAAACGAGCTGTCTCTTACTTGTACTGGAGTTTCATGGTCACGTTTTTCTCCACCACTGCAGAAGTTGTCACGGAATCGTTAGTTAGAGAGTATTTGAGTGGGAAGAACAGGCTGAGACTCCAACGGCCTGTGAATATGAACATCTTCCATACTCACCAGGGAGATTCGCCATCGATGCCCATGGAGTGCCCTCACATGCAATATCCTGCGTTATATTGTGATCACCGCGTGGCGCATTGAAAGTTCTGCGACACCTCGATCTCCCGTTCCTTTACCTGTTCAGTTTCCCCGAAATACACAATGATCTCGCCACCTCAGAGAATGCATCCTCGTGTATATAGAAGATCGCGTCAAAGACCTGAACTGAGTTGGTGCTATTTCAGTCCTGACTGTCGGAAGGAACCCGAAGACAAAGAGAAGAAACCAGCCGAAGACGAGGAAAGCGACCAAGGAGGAGATCAAAACGGAAACCAAGGTGGAGATCAAGGCGGACAAGGGGACGGTAACCAGGGAGGAGATGGTAACGGACAAGACGGCAATGGACAGGGCGGACACCCAGGGATGCAGGTGCGCGTCCTCCCAGAAAACCCTCATTCCAGGGCTCACCTCATGGACAACCGGAGCAGGGGGATGGACAAGGATGTCCGTCCGACGGACAAGGTCAGCAGGATCCCTTCGGTGGCGGGGACGGGGATGGGATGGGTGGAGGGGGGCCGTTCGGGGGAGGAGGTCCCTTTGGGGGAGGAGGTCCCTTCGGAGGAGGAGGTCCCTTCGGAGGAGGAGGTCCCTTCGGAGGAGGAGGTCCCTTCGGAGGCGGCGGCCCCTTCGGCGGGGACGGGATGGGCGGGGGAGGGCCCTTTGGAGGAGATGGCATGAGTGATGGAAACGGATTCGGTGGTGGGATGTGAAGACGGGCGGAGAGATCAGCCGATGGGCCAACATCATTCCTGAATGGGTAACACAAGGAACACAACCAACCCGTGGGCAATGCCGCTTTCAGACGAAGCTGGCGAAGCTTGTCGCGGAGCAGACTGTCCAATGCTCTGACCACTGCCGAGCAGCCGACCGCTGTCGCGTCCACCGGGCGTCGCGCGTGCATCCATCGTTCGACGATCGAGGACAGCGAAGGGGACGCGCTTCGTTTCACCATCACTTTTCGTCCTTTTCTCTCGTTCATTTTGCTGTTGATGTATTGTTAGGTGACTTCACTCCCTCTATTACTCTCTCCACACATTCACGTCTCTCTAATCTCTCCAGTCTCTCCCGAGGTGGATCTCCTCATATTGAAGAGGCAGCTAGTGGCATATACGGGCACATAGTAGCCTAATACAACGGGTATTGTATGGGTGTACCAGTGGAGATGCGGGTGAACGAAGGGCAGACCACGGGCGGCGACGGGCAGAATCGGGCCGACCAATCCGTCCATTGCCACCTGCCATGCCACGCAATAAACTGTATCATACTTCTTTCTCATACACACGCGTTTCTTGGTGGAACGCCACTTTCGTATCCGCGATTCCACTCAAAACGGCGGACAAACCGACGATCTGCAAAACAGGCCGGGAAGAAACCAAGTGCAACAGAGCCTTCATACATACATACAATAGAATACCTTGAGCCTTGTTACCCAAAAATACATATGTTGAGTAAAAGCCGATTAACGAACCTCAACATGCAAGTGTTCTCCATGTTTCACTAATCTCGCGTTTTCAATGGAAACATTCTGAAGGGATATATCAGAAATCCAAGGGACATCCGATGGAACTGCGTTGTTTCCGTCTTCCAAGTACAATATCAGTTTCTCACGGAGATCAGAGAACACACCGAAGAACGCGGATTCGTCAATCTGAGCAGACAAATCAGGGAATGGAAGAATGAATGGGATGAGTGGAGAGATGTGATGGAAGAACAGCTTGTGTGGATCCCTATAGGGTAGCTACCACACAGATCAAGGAAAGACATGCCTACTAACAATATATGGGAACTCACATCAACAATAATATTGCATGGAGTGGATTGTCGGGGAAACAGAAGAAGGGCGAGGAGAAACATTGGCGAACATATGGCACGACACGCTATCGACCACTCGGCTACACGATAACTATCCTTCCCCTTTCACCATCCTCCATCTATCACCACTACTACTGACACACTATCAACAATACGTACCCTCCAACACCACATGTTCGATGTCCCACCTATCACCTGATCTGTCTAAGCTTCAGCCAATTGTATAGCTACTTATGTCATGACTTATTGTTAGAAGTCGAAACAGTATACAGTATACGTTTGGACCACGCATGCAAATACAAGAATCTCGCGCAGAGAAAATGTTAATATTTTGCTTGCTATAATCGAAAGGTATTGATATCTTGATTTGTTATGACAAAAGATGTTGACATCCTGCTTTGCCATAGTGAGACATCTTGAGTTGCTACATATATTATACATTATTCATTTGTCCCTCATCTTATTGTTAGGGTGACACACATGTCCTTGTCATCAGATACTTCCCGAGAATCAGCAGACAGAACAATATGTGTGCCTCGTCGAATATGAATCCACTTCAGGTGGATGTCCCCGGATTCGTCGTCCTCCCATTCTCCCTTCCCGCCATTCTTCGTTGCCATGGCAACGAGAAGACCACAACGAATATACACTGCCCTCTCCTTTTTTATTCTTTTTATATATGAAATATGCTTATATTTGTAATAAATTATCCCTATTTATTTGTAATCACAATGTTAGAACATGAACATCTGGGAGCTGGCACGTGAGCAGTTGAAGGAAAATGAAGAAAGGACGGCGAAACTGGGACTGACTCTTGCCGATGGACAGACTGGTAAGAAGACAGTGAAAGGGACGAACTGATTGGTTCTGTTCAGTGACGGAGGTGATCCGACAGCAACAGGCAACTGTCGTCGTCTGCGGAGCCAAGGGCAGTGTGAGTTGGGAACGGATACGGAGCTGAACTATTGAATTCAGGGGAAGACGTCGATGATCCTTAGATTCCTCGATAAGAATGAACAGACTCGTCCCACCATCGCCCTCGAATACACATTCGCCCGTCGGACACGCGGCACGGTCCGTTCCTCCTCCACTGGCACATTCTCCGTTCCCTTTCAGAGCCGACAATTAGCTCATATATGGGAGTTGGCGAATGGCACGAGCCATCTTGATCTACTCTCCATTCCTATTTCTGCAACCAATATCGCGTATGTTGATGTTACACTTCAATAATTATTTCTTTTTCGATTGTTGTTATATTTTGCTTTATTTCAATATTTGACATACTTACATATAACAATCAAACATTAATATACTTACAATTAGTATACTACGTAATAGTACATAATGTATAGCACGACGGGAGTGATCATCACAGTTGATCTGACCCGTCCCTTCCAAATGAGGGAAACACTGGAGAAGATGCTCGAGGCGACGAGGAATCATGTAGAGAAGGCAATGGCGACATTGAACAGAACGGACATCCATCTGTACGATGAAATAGAGAATGCCACCAACACAAGGATGGAGAACAACAAGGTACGAGAAGGAAAGGGTGGCAAGAGTGTTCTTCATACTCAGGACAAGTGATCTATCTATGATCCCTAAATGGGAGACTGGACTAATGCCATGAACATTTGTAGGACCTCGCCATGTGCCGTCCGTTTCCCGTTCCTCTGGCTATCGTCGGCAACAAATACGACGAATTCCAAGTGAGATTGTTGCCAATGACCCGAAAAGTGTTCCAGAATCTGGATTCGGATGAACGTCGAAAAGTGTGCAAGGCACTTCGCTTCGTCAGCCACTACCACGGCGCCGCCCTCATGGCACGAGTCCCTTTCATCCAATTCCCTTTCAGTTCTACAGTACCCGGATGGAGACGACGCTCGGCAAGGGTCGTCTCCTCTTCTCGCATCTCGCATTCTCCGCCAACCTCGGACGGGCAATCCAGACCGACTTCAACAAACCCCTGTTTGTGCCTTTCGGCATGGATTCGTTTGCTGTGAGTCTCAACAACTTGTTGTTAGTAATGATCGCCATTGCCAAACTCCCTGGAGAATTTATGAGAGAAAGCATGTGTTAATAGGCTGCTATTTCTAAACGCAAAATAGCAATTACCACAGAGCATCAGCTACTGTAACCATTATACAGGACATTGGGCCTCCTCCGGTGAACGAATCTTACTCTGCCATCAAAGCAACTCTTCCGATCGACCTCTGGTGGATGTCCTTTTCCGAGTCTTTCCCGTCTACAGTATGTTATGAGTGTGCCATTCATATAATATTCCGTCTGTCATTCAGGCACTAACAATGAGATATCATTTGACACCGGTTTCTTATCTGATATGATTCAATAATAATTAAACTAGGATGCACTTTGCAAATACGACAAACATGTCATAAGCGTCACAAAAGAACACCTTCATGACACAATTTGCAATGATGTCGGTAATTATAAAAGAAAAAGTAGATATTCAAATGGAATGATTCACTGATAAGACTGCATTCATGACAGGAAGCGAAGAATGAGAAGGCGTCTGACCCATCAACCGATCCCCTCTTTCTCGAACCATCCATCGACACCTTCATCGAACAGAAAAAGAGGGTAGGTGATGAGCATCCTTCCATCTTATCATTACAATTACAGGAACTTGAACAGTATGCTAAACAACGGAGGGAGCGACAGGCTGCAGAAGAACGGGCAGCGGAGAAACTCAGGACAAAATAACATTCTTATTGTTAATAGGCATATCAATAAATGTGTACCTTGTCACGTCGTCAAGTGATTTTAGGGACACACACTCCTGGGTATGCAAATTTACTCCGGAAATATGCAAACATGCTCAGAAATTTCTAGAAATGCAAGCTTCTGTTGCAATGTTGTGGAAAACAGCAGTAGGCTGTCTCTCTTACAAATAACACAGCAATCTACAGTAATCATGTTCTTGTACTATTATTTACCTGCTGACCTTTCGTACTTTGTGCGTTCTACCGAAATTTGGGATACTGTAAAATATATTGATTGATTCATGACTATGAGTTGCCGACTTTGATGTTGTCAAAATTGTCGCGTTTTTCATGTGTGTGTGGGCAATGGGGTGATTTCCCTTGCATGCGCAAAGCGTTTTCGATTGTTTTGCATATAGTGATAGACCCGTGTTCCATCTCTCTATCATTCCTGTGTGGCTGCATGTCTATTTTCTCTCTGCCCACTTCGGTTCTTTTGACTGTGTTATCCAGTATGCTGCAAGTTGTTACCAGTTTGGTGTCTTCACTTTTCCCATAGCAATCACGATGAGCTGTTGATCGGCCATTTGAGTGTTGGCCATAATTCATCATGGCGATTCTTTTCCGTGCTGGCTGTTCCACTCTTCATTCTCTCACTTTCAGACTACGTCTACTGGTTGTGTCTACTAACATTTCTACTGGTTTTCGCCAATATGGGCGGCAAAAGCAAACGAAAAAACTCGACTAATAACAAAAAGGTAAACTGTGCATATTTTCAGTTTTTATTCAATCAAACATCAATTGAAACAGTTTTGAATTGTCAAGTGTGTAGCTTTTAGTGGAACGTTTATCATCTGGTACAATTTGACATGTTTGTGCAACGTATAGATAAAAGGGTGATGGATGACGTTATCACATTACAGGGATTGCGCAATGCGTGCTTGGCCGCTGAAGAGAATGCGCATGTTTCGACCAGCAAGACAGGTTGGTAGAACATCAGATACACCCTGAGAATATCCAACACTTCACTCATATATCATTTTTGTTTATGATGTTTACGAGATATCCGGCGTATTTGGAACCAGACTTGGCATATGGGAGAGGGCAGGACGAGTCTGCCGAGATCTCTCTCTCCACACATTCTTCCCTTTTCGGCACTTATCCTCCTTATTTGCCTGTTTTATTCGTTGTCAGCAATATTCTAAGTTATTTCAGACTTGTTGCGCAAGGGGTTGGATATCTTGAAAAGAACTCCGAAGAGGCAAGAAATCCACGATGAAGTTCATGCGATGATTGTCAATATGGAGAACTCCATCAACAAGGAGAAAACCCTGGCAGAACTGAACAAGATGCTCGAGGCATGTGATGGGTACACCGAGAGGATACAGCTCAGGAACAATTTCTCTGGTTGGTTTTCTCGAAGCTTCACGTTCTATCTATACGGAGCACACCAAATTATTGAAGCTTGCGAATCATCCTGTTTGGAAGATAAGAATGTACCTGTTGATGTATGGGTATCTTGATTGACAGAGTGAGACATATCCCAGAGAGGATTAAGGTTGTCATGAACAAGAAGGGACAGTTCTAATTGTGCTCGAATGTACTTTCAACAATTCTTACGCTTTTTATCCTCTGTCTACTGTATTCCGCCTGCTGCTCACAATCAGACGACCCGAATAGGCGCACCTAAATGCTTAGCAATGCGAATGACCTTTGCTTCTAAAATAATCGAAACAATATCATCTCCATTCGAATCGCAAATGTTGATGTGTGATTTTAGTTTACAACACGTGTCATTGAGCTCTTTTATTTTAGTTAACTTACATTAATGAAAAACACTAGTATGGTACACTTATTTTTATAGGATTAAGGACTGTAAAGTGAAAGTCTTCTAAGAATTACAAAATTAGCGACCTGGTTTTGGTAGCCTTGCTTCATCTCTGCCACATATTGCGTCGCTTGGTAGGCTGCTACTAGACACTCACAGAAGGCTATTTCGAGTTATGCGACGTTTTTCTCTGATATCGACCCCTTACGATTCGAACCGTTCGTAAGCATTTTCGTGACTTGTCTATCCAGTGAAACCAATGAGGCTAAACAGTCGTTATCAGTTACAAATCAGTTGAAAGCAGTTACATAGTTTGTTCCTTACTGTCAGTGGAATTTTCCCGAATCACTGCTAACATCTAAAGACGCATTGGTTGTATTATTTGCATACAGAAATGCTACACATATAGTCTTGTGTTTTCGCATATTAATTCTTGTGTTCAGCAATGGGATTGCGGAAAAATCTTTCCGGTGTCCCTCCACCGAACGAAGGACTTGCGAATGAGCTCAAGAGGTATCTTCTATGTTTTGCATGCCTTTGTCTGATTTTCTATCAGCCCTTACTAGTATTCTTTGGCCTCGCTGCTTTCAGCTTTCATTATCTTCTATGTATTGTTATACTTTCCGTAATGACTTTTTATCTTTTACGTTTGTTATTATTATTTTGTGTATTGTACAATATTTTCTTAGATACGAATCGTTGGAGGAACGGGATTCTGTTCCTTCGCACGAGAAGAGGAGACCCATCGACGTGTTCTGGAGTGCCTACTCGGCTTGTGTCCAACACGGCCACGATGGATTGCTGCTCGATCTGCTGGAGGACGCGATGCGTGTCCCAGGCGATCCGTCCAAGTGGGGCACCAAACAACCCGCAGGTTCATTTGCTTCTACTCTTACTTGTGTAGATCATAAGACTGTTCGTTGGTTACACAAGTTGTACCGCCAACAAGGAAGTTAAGCAACAGATTATCTTTCCTGTGCTTTTCATTTAAGTTATATAATATAGAGTGTCTTAAGTGTGTTCACCGAGTCCCCCTCCATGTGATCCGCACTCGATTCGCCAGTCTCTGAATGACTCGTTGGTCCTCGAAGAACGTGCTCCGATGCCCAAGACACTCACGGCGACTCGAGCACGATCTGTGTCCCGAACTCGCGCCAAACTCGCCCGAGGAGCCGAGGCTCAGAAGGTAAGGAGACATCTGAGGGATGCAGGTCACATTGTATAGTACATATTCAAACGAAATTCCATCATGCGGTTTTCATACAACACGCCAGCTCTTAGTTATTGTATGACAAGGTTGGCGAGGTGGGCTTCCAGGGGCGTCGAATACTGTAAGGTATTACTTTACAGTAAGACGTTGCGCGGCAATAATGATTGTATGTACATACTCTCTAAACATTTTAGCCAGAGTTCGACCAAACAGACAGTAAGCATGCATCGACAATAACGTTATTAATAACGCCAAGGCACCCCGTTTTGGGATACCTTAACATGGGAAGCACCCCGTTTGTGAGCTTGCATTTTCATTAAGTACCACGTTTCTGGCGCCTTTTATTAGAGGTTCACCCTGTTTTAGAAATATAGGTGGACGACAGTAAACTGGTGGAAGTGTTACCAAAGAGCGGTGGTTCCACAAAACTTATAGGGAGAGAAATTTCCAATGATTTGATGGAATTCTCAAACTTTCTTGATAGCTGTTTAGTGGAATTCAGACGAAAATTTGTTTAGAGATTTAGGTTAATCAAGCACGACAAAGCTAAATACAATGAGAGTACAGTAGGGTGCATGCCACTTAGTGTTGATGTTCTTCTTCAACTTGCCTTTGTCTTTGCGTTTGTGTTAAAACAGTATTGTCTAGTTGTTATCATTTGTAATGTGTAAGACGTATGTTGCAGATGCGTGAACAAATCACGCAGATAGTGAATGCGGAGCGTGCGAAGAGGGAGGAGGTGGGGGGAGGGGAGACTGTGGTTCTCCGTCCGAATGGGAACATCGCCCCCTCATCCTCCGACTCTCCTTCCCCCTCCATCGTCCTTCCTCCCATCGTCGTCCCACCCCCTCCTCCTCCTCTTCCACCTCTTCGGTGTCCACCGCCTCCTCCTCCTCCACTTCCTCCCATCAAGGGTAAGAATATCCTCTTTTGAACTAAATAGCATAGCATTGAATATGCTTTCTTCCGATGATAGATTGTGTTCTTGCAGGTGCTCCCGCACCACCACCGCTGCCGCCGCCGTTGCCAGGGAAAGGTTCGTCTTCTTTCGCTTTCCACGCTATCTATCTTCATGGAATTTGTTTTTTTTTCTTTTCTGGAGGAGGAGAAATGATTTTTGCTTTAAGATGCGTGTTTGTTTCCAGGTGTTCCTCCCTGTACTGGTGGCCCTCCTCCACCACCGCCTCCACTTCCCGGATCGTCTTGTATTCGGTCCATAGGTATTCATCCTTTTCTTATCTTTTGCAGTTGTTATGGATTGATAATAGTTGTGGAAAAGGCAAGCTTTCACAGCCGTTGTGTTCTAGGTTCGCCTTTTCGTGTGTTCAAGAAGGAGAGGGAGACGTTGAGTGTGGTCTGGGATACGTTGCAGGAACTGCCGGAAGGTGAGCGACAGGACATATGTATATCATTCTTACGACTCATAGTATACCATGGTGCTATGCATTCTTTCGGATAATCCAATCTCTATATACACGTTCATTTTTTATTAGTTCTCATCAATACATGCCGTTATCATATCCAGAGTCTTACAGCTGTCGAAACTGTTTGGCATAAGAAGAAATCCGATGTCGACGATCTCAAAGATGAGGAAACGCACGAAGTACGCCAATGTCTCTCTTGCTGACGCATTTTCAGTTGCAAACATCGTTCGAGCGTAAGACGAGTACGGGTAGGAAGTTGTCGGATGGATCACGTGCACTGGTCAGGTCGACGGGATTGTACGGTCTGACTCCCGACCGGGCGAAGAACATCGAAATCCCACTTGCTATGTAAGAACAATCTAAGAATTGCTTTTGTAGACGGGTTCTTCTTCTTGTCCCCTCCCTCGTTATCGCACCCAGCGTCTTATTGTTAGGTGCAAGGACTTATGCACGTAGACGTTAAGCGACAAAAAGGTTGAGCGTTCCTATTGCTACTCGAGTGTCACTCGAGAGTGTGAATGACTGTGACAGTCAGACTCCCTTTCAAGTGTCGTCTAATACATCTAAGCTGGCCGATATTCTTCAGGGTTCATAAGGATATGCGGAATAGTGGCTGGGTGGAGCAGAACGCGTCGAAGGAACAATCATTCCGCGTCCTCCTCGATCGGATCGATAATGTCCAGATGGACGGCATCTCCAATGATCTCCTCTCCACTCTTCTCGCACATTTCCCCAAGGAAACCGAGGTACACATTCCTGGTCGCAACACCATTGCAATAAGATGCACAGTATGACTCTGAAGCGGCTGGAGGAATCTACAAGATCCATAGGCAACAACGTTATGGACGGGCTGCCCCATTTTGGGATACCTTACATTAGAAGCACCCTGTTTGTAGCCAAGATATTCAATAGGCACACCGTTTCCAAAATATTTTAACGTGACATGTCAATCTATGTGTGGGATGTGATGGGGGCAGCTCGATTTTGCACTGGGTCTCTTTTTTGATGGTGAGAACGTTTGTTGATGACTCTCGTTTGTAGGTGCGCGTTATTTATGGGTTCCGCGGGTATCACGGGGTGAAGACTGTATTGCGTATCATCTGCCCAGGGAGGGCCGATATTTCCCCCATGTAACGACGTAATATTTAATTTTATTTTACGATATGAGGGTACACTTTCAGTACCATACTGCCCTAACTTACAAGTTCATAACTCGTTATAGCCATTTCAGCTAACAACCATAATTTTTGTAACTTTTGCCATAATACTACAAAAAATAATGCAACACACGATGTATCTCTGCGTGCCACATTATTATAACTTTTACATGAAAAGTATTGTATGTCACAATATTGACAGAAAGCACACAATATGTACTTATGTGTGTACTCCAATTATGCGATGATTGGAATGTTCTTGGGAGGAAAATAATGAATTTCCTGAATATTGAATGACTTCCTTGCAGTTGTCTCCATTCAAATGTGTTGGCTACGGTGACGTGGAAGGAGATGCGAATCGATTCTGTTGGCTTCTCCACCATCGTCCACTTATCAAGCTGAAGATCGAATTGGCGCTGTTGAGGGAGACGATCCTCGCCGATATCCGACGGGCCGACTACGCCCTCTCCCTCATCAACAACGCCATCGGGGCCGCCCGATCAGACGTCGTCCTCGCCCTCATGCACAAATGCCTCACCTATGGCAACTACCTCAATCAGGTATCTCGAGTAACATGGAGGGGTTACTGTAACATCGCCATTTCGGTGCAATGTTTCATACTGTACAATGGGATTGTTTTTATTAACTTCTAATGATCCCCAGCAAAAAGGATCCTTAGAAGGTTGGACATGAGGACAGCCATGGCAGGGTGCGATATTCGATGGGTGAGCTTTTGCTTGCAGGGGAAATCGGCTCAATTGGCGCATGGATTCCTCCTCGAATCGCTTAACAATGTGCTCCAAATGAAGGGTAAAGGTGGGCAACAATACTTCTACTCCAGAATGTTTTTGTTAATGTGCTCTGAAGCAAGGATTGTCTGATGGCCTTGAGTATTTCCCTTTCTTACACCAATGTATTACTTCAGGCGAATCGGAGCAAGTTCGTGTGGTTGATCTGATTGCGAAACACATAACACTCGGGGATATCCAGAAGGTGGAAATCGACCTGCGGGCAGCAAAGTAAGCTCCGCCCCCTCACGATCCCTTCTATCCTCAGGTTGTGCTCGATCGACGATATCGAACAATCGATCGCTGATTCGGTGTTCGCAATCGGCCGGCTGAAGAAGCAGTTGGACGCGGCGTCGGAGGAGCGCCTCCATGGCGTCTACGATGAATTCGTCGCCGAAGCGGAATCTGGCGGGAAACGACTCATTGCCACGATGGAGAAGCTACGGAAAGAGGAACAAGCCCTCCAGAAGTATTTCTGTGAGAAGAAGCTGAATCTGTCGAGGATATTGGACATCCTCCTCACTGCCGTCAGTCTCCTCACTAAGGCTGTCAAGGTACGGTATCTGCCATAGAAACACTAATGTACACATATGATCTATATATCTGAAAGACAGAGCATTCGTGGGGCAGTAGGAACGAGCTTCCGATTTTGAGACGCAGAGAAAGAGAGCAAGTGTGACACAATTGCAAAATGGTAGCTTCCGGTCAAGGGGGGTATGCGAGGAGAATGGTACGAGCTTCCGATTTTGGGGAGGGCTGCCCGCATTAGGTCAAACATCATTTCTGCCCCGGGCAATGAAAAACGACTGTGAAGTATGTCAAATGTATCATTCATTTACGAAGAATTTGAATACTTTGGCAAATTTGGTTTACTTGATCGTACGGTGACAGTTGGATATTTGGTGATGGTAGTGGTAAGAAGGAAAATCCCGTCGTTACCGGAATCCTCTCGGTAAAAAACAAACGCTGTTTAGTCGTGTTTCTGTTGATCATCCCTCATAAAAAGTCATAATAGAGTACAATAATACTATTGACACATACCTGACTCTTTTCTGTACAAATATCCGATTGTCACTGTACGATCAAATCTTATTGTTAGGTTTCTTTCCAATTAACCAAATTAGTCAAAGAATTCATTTTTTTCGTAAACCTATGGCATTTTACAAGCTTATCAACCTGTGTTAAACTATAAAAAAACTTGAATTCACTTACAAAATTAAATATATAACGACATTTGTAGGGAGTCAAGCATTCCAATAGTACGTGTAACCAAATTTGCCAAAGTATTCAAATCCTTCGTAAATGAATGAAATATTTGACATACTTTACAGTCATTTTTCATTACCCGGGGCAGAAATGATGTTTGACCTAATGCGGGCAGCCCTCCCCAAAATCAGAAGCTCGTACCATCTCCCCGCATTGACCGGAAGCTCGTACCATTTGGCAGTTGTGGCACACTTGCTCTCTTTCTCTGCGTCTCAAAATCGGAAGCTGGTTCCTACTGCCCATTCGTGGATAGCCATTCAAGTATCTACAACATTTTTGCATAGCCAGGAGTCGAAC
>JACMIJ010000093.1:4450-34177 GCA_014805365.1 Koerneria luziae | reverse complement strand
AGCACATCAACGGCAACGTTCGTTTCAGTTTCCTCAGTTCTTCGCATGCCACAGCACCCAAACACCATTCAGTTCACGTAGTCGTCCATTCAATTGTGGCCGGTCCCCGCACATGTCAGTGAAAAAGCATAGGCTTCACAAGATTGTTTGATAAGTCATATATGCTAAATTTCTGCGTGTAATAAAGGAAGCGTATCCAAAAAAAAGGCTGTTGGCTCTGGCCGAGGACATGTAAATATTTGTTACTAGCGGTGTATTTTGAATTTTTGAGATCCTCATGCTACTACAGTGCGATCAATGATGTTTGTTCTATTAGCAACCAGTATTTTTTTGCTCATTTACGGTCATAGCAGAGAAGAGCACAACACATAAACCCGAATTGTGTTACTGCTTGTCTGCACGAGAGATGGAGAACATTTAGCCGCAATCGGGTTCGCAGATGGATTACTTCTCGAACTCGTTGTACCATCCGGAGAGTCACTTCGTGTCTCCTCGTCCTCGAGTGCACGCATCGAAGGAACTCCTTCGAATCGACGTGGTCGGCGACTGGGACGGCGGACTGTACACGTGCACCGTGAAGAGAGGGAAGAGCATCGACCAGTCAACCATCGAACTGATAGTGAAGGATGTCCCGATAGGCATACAGACCAACGGGGTATGTGCACGAGTGCATTATCAGTTCGAAGTGCTCCGAGAGACCAAATTGCCCTAAGGCGTCTTTAACACACTTTTGTACATAGAACGTAGGAGGTATCTGCGGTGCCGAAATTCTTTGGAATCTTGAAGGCGATGCCTCTTGCAAACTGATGACGTAAATCAAACCAATGTTTCTCGAAAAAGATGAGCGTTCTGTTTCTGATTCACCACAGTACGTATAGTTGTGCTTGTTACAGTCACATCCATATTCCAGCAGCTGTGACAAAGCCCCGTTGTGTGGTGGCCGCGCAAGTGACTCACCATGTGATGTGCAGAAATAGATGCCGTTTGCGGAACACAAACAACGCATTGTCAAAACATTCTCCAAAAATGCCGAAATCGATCACTCTTTTTAGCATGGTTCGCACTACATCTCCTTGGTGTGGAACGATACTTTGACTATCAACGCAGTGGACAGAGTCGCCATGTTCCTCAGGATCACCGATGCACAAGGAAACAAGAGGCCAACACAATTGAGTCTGCACAATCCGTGGACAACTTACAATGTACTAAGACTTCGAGCAAACACGGTTAGTGTTCTGTAGTGATGACGCAAATGATGATTATCGTTGTAGAATTACACGATCTGCTTGGAGTATTCACTGGCCGATGAGCCGAATATGATCCTGACATCGACGTGTGCGGAGGGAGCGACTCTTCCCGTGCAGTCGTTCTTCTCCTCCTTCTCCACCTCCACCACCATCTGCTTCTTCTCCGTCGTCTTCCTCATCCTCGGTTGTCTTGTCCTTCGATGTGTGTGCATGCGCCTTCACATTTGGCAGGAAACGAAATATCGGTTAGTCATGATCCGGAATCTTATGCACATATGCGTTCTAGATCGCGTCTGAACCAGTCAATCAGTGGCCAGAGTTTCATCTCACAATCATCAGCCGGTGCCTCGATGACGTATGAGAACCAACAGGTTGGTGCTGAATGTTGAGACAAGATACATAATAGTAGTAGTTGGGCGAGAAATGACATTTATTCGAGGCGATCCGTGGGTGTCCGACTGTTGTTTGTTCAGCTTCATCTGTGCCGAGTGCCGTCATCAAGTTCGGAGTCACAGTCGACGGAAGCGACGCACACTCTGCTCACCTCGGACGTCTCCGTCTGATCCCAGTTTCCCCAGTTTTCTGTTCTTCTTTGTTCATTCGTTTCCCCTATTCTGGTTCCCCCGATGACTATCCTCCTTCGATATGCTCATTTCCAGTTCTGGATTCTCCTTTCGTTGTTGATCGTTTTCTGCCTCGATGGCCGGCTCCTCCTTCTGGTGCTCAGCCATTCGTTCGTTCGCTCTTTGTCCACGATGTGCATATCAGTTGCCTGCTTTCTTGCCAGTTCCCGTTCTGCTTCTTTGTCTACCATTACTGCTTTGCAAAACAATTTCTATTCATTCACGAACAAAACTGTAGGAAGAATCAGTAATTGGTGACAGAT
This sequence comes from Koerneria luziae, assembly GCA_014805365.1. Taxonomy (NCBI): domain Eukaryota; kingdom Metazoa; phylum Nematoda; class Chromadorea; order Rhabditida; family Neodiplogasteridae; genus Koerneria; species Koerneria luziae. The sequence continues at coordinate 32,044 of JACMIJ010000093.1, read as the reverse complement.
AAGTTGGACAGCCATAATAATGCTTGTACAGCTCGTTACCTCGTTGATGGTGCCAGTCGACCTCATCAACTCCCTCGCACCGTCCTCCTCTTCCCTTCACAACATTCCCCTGCTCATGCTGTTTTATCATCTCCCTCTGACCATCTAATCTTGCCATTTATACGAACAGGCGGTGTCTCTGCAAGGAAATCTGTCATGTTTTCTGTATTTGCCATTGTGGTTGTGCCATGCCGTTCTTTTTATGCGAATTCTGGCACAATGCCTCCATTGTTCTTGTTATCACAGCTGCCATATATTGTTTGTGGATTCTGTCCCTCCCCGTCGCTATTCCTCTTCGTTCTGCCGCCGTTTCACCCTCTCCGGGTCTTTCGGGTTTCACACTTATACGGACATCATGCTCTTCTCCTTTTCATGTATTATACTTGACCTATGCATACAGTATCTCACTCTTCTGTTACCTCCTTCAGAATGTCAGTCACAAATGGCAAAATAAACGGCATCCGTGATATGTTTCCGTTCACTTCCACATGTTCCCTTGGGGCAACATCTCTGACGTCTAGACCGACGCACTTTGGGCGTTCCAAAACAGTTCGATTGATTCAGAAAGGGAATACGCATAGAAAAATAGGAAGAGGAGAAGTTTTTCATTCACTGTTCCCGGTAGAAGACTTCCTACTGCTTATCGGGTGACTCCCATAACACAGTGACGCGACAGGAAGTGCATTGGTCATTGTCCAGAACATTGCGATATTCGAAAGTGACTGAGACCGCCAGACCTAGCAGACCACTTGCCAAGACTACAATCGCCGGCGACAACTTCCTCCTCGTGAACTGTCATCAATACTGCAAGCAAAAGTGAGAGAATAACTTTTCTTGTTGTTTCTCGCTGTCGTCTTTATCAGTAAATGATCGCATCAATCAGGTGCCGGCTCACGTTTTCGTCCCGGCGTGCCTTCCCTTTGCTACTTCCCATCCATGTTCCGCACATTACTTTTTCTTGTTTTTCATTGTTATTGCGAAATGTGTTTGCGGATGGTTTAATGAGAAGAACGCCTTATGTGATTCAGCGTGAATGATGTCAACGAGTCGTCGACTTTCCCTGCATCGCCGAGTGAGCGTCGAGGAGCGCCGACGGAGACTGTCATCACTGAAGGCGATCGGCGACTTCCAGAAGGACATTCCAATGTTCGACGGAAAATGTGTTCTGCGCTCGAAGGTCAGTCACTCAGTCCCTTACAACTGCTGATCGGATTACCAAAAAGGGAACTGGTTCGTCTCGTCATTGCAATGACGTGTGTTAGATGCAAGCTGCGACTGTTTAGAGCTTAGCGGATTGCATCCCCCCATTACCGTATGTTATCACGAATATTCTTATCACTGAACTTGCAAGTCACAAGGGCGTTTGTTGGCTGACGACGAGATCTGCTATTTCAGGCTGGATTGGTGTATATCGCCTCATTGTGCGGTGTGTTCCTGTATCAAATGCTGAGTGAGCTGTGACCTCCGGCTGCTGTTCGTCGAACGCATCACTTTCTCGTGTACAATCACCCACTCCGATCTGCCTGCCTTTCGTGTCCATATGATCTCAATCGGTGACCAAACGATGGCTGCCAAACATAATTGCGTTTCTCATTATTCTAAACATCGTAGCGTAGGTAACAAACAAATGATCACCTTCCTCTGGTTTCGCCGAGCTATTCAATCGAAAAATCAAACCACCAGTCATTAATATCTTGACTTGACGCCGGTAAGACACATATATATCCTTTTCCATGACCGCTTAGGTTGATGTTGCTCCTCTACCATAACACATTGTCTTCTGTTTAGCCTGTGTGTATTTTGCTGTAACAATGTGTTCACACGCATACTGTAGTCTACGAGTGATTTGATGTTTATATATAAGAGTGCTGACTGTTCCCACAATAACAACGATAAATATACATGAACAAGCTAATGAATAACAGAAATGAAAGGAGACGAGGTACGGATCGGTGTGATTGTTGTGCAAATGCGCAAACCGGAACCAGCGTGTGTTACCTTTGTTTGTTAATGGACCATTAGTGTTGGTCGTTTCGATTAGCAGACTACAAACCGACGGCGTGCACTGGCATTCGACGCATGTTGACAACCTCTTCGGCAGCAGCTAATGCCATATGTATATCTTATATACTATGTGCTTCATAGACTTCTCGCCTTGTACGAATACAATCGTGATAGCATACAATCATACTCCCACGAGTTCGTGTGATCCCATTGAGAAGGTGCATGTGTATGCAATTGTGATCGGAATCTCTCCACTGTCATCTATTCATATTTACTAGCGATGCGCGTCCTACAGAGGGGATCATACACGTTTGGTTCTTGGTTTTTCGTTCGACCTTTCCTTGATAGGAAGCAGGTTCTTAGTGTGAATGAGCGCCTGTCTATTTCTTCTTGTTTTCGTTTCTTAGTACTATACAATGTTAATGGTATCTAGAAGTGCATAATTTCGCAGCGTTGTACTTTGGTTCGGTGTTTCGAATGGACCGATAAGTTATTCGGTTTTCGATCTCTGCCTTCCTGCGCCCTCTTCCCTCTCTGTTATCGTCTCCCCTTTGTTTCTCTATCTCAGCATGTGCCCATCACCTCAAAAATAGTAGTTTGTCGCATAGTGGTCGCCGATATCGGCTGTTTTCTGTACACATCTAACTCCGAAATAGAACTCTCGTTTTCTAATTAATCGTTTTAATCGTAGTTGCCTCGATGGTTTTCGCATTGTTCAATTCTCGCTGGATGCTCTCGCCTTCTTTTCCTATGGCTCATGTATTAATTTCAATTCCATTCGTTTTGTACGTTTTCATTTTCATGTGTGTGCCATTTTAATATTTGGCGGCATTTTTGCAATGAATGCAATGCAGCAGGAGACCCTTATCAGGTTTCTCTTTTCATCCTCTTTTCTGCTTATCTTCATTTTCATATTGTCCTCCACACTATCATTCCTTCGCTTTCATTTTCTTCTACAGTTGTTTGTCATATAAGGATATTAACTATCGTTGTTGTGTTTTTTCCGCTCCTCCCTCACAACTACACCTTCCATGTCATGGCCATAGCCAGCTGTTCTGGATACTCTCGTGCCTTTATTTTCATCATCCTCTTCTTCTTCTTCGTTTTTGCCTCTCTTCATTTTTCCGGGATGTATTCTCCAACTGATTTTTGAGGGAGAGAGAGAAGGAGGCAACTGGCGAGTTACAACATGCACATCATGTTGACTTACTCTCGAACTCTCTCCTCCAGCTTCTCCTTCTCGTTCTTCTTCATCTGCTTCATTCTCTCACTGCTGATCCGACCAACCCGTTTGCCTCCTGCTCTGCAAACAGTCACTCTTTTCAAGTCAATCCGTGTTCTCGCAACTCGTTCTTCAATATTCTTCTGCTGTTTTCGCGTTTGTTCAACGCTTTTGTGCTTTCGCCAGCTACATCGGCATACAATGTCACCCTTGCACCCTGACACTATGAATATTACCTCACAACCGTGATACAGTTGTTTGCTACTCTCTCTGTTTCGGCTTGATAATTATGCCCATTGGCTCTTTCTTCTCACCATACCCACCCATTCACTCGATCTTCGTCATCACACTCGCTTTCATTGACACAGAAACTAGTGGACTTTGCACTTGATTATCACGTTTTTGATCTTGCCTCTTAACACTGTTTGGGAGACAACAGTGAGAAGGAGAGAGAGAGAGAGGGAGAGAGAGGCAGAGCAGCATGTCCAGCTCTGTCAATTCATTTCCTTTTTCTCCTTCTTTTAGTGCAAATGGTTTGTGTTGATTTGGCGTGTGGTAAACCAGCTGCACACCGGGAGAGCGTTTGCAGCCGTGTTTGCCACGAATGGCACGATAGTTGACGAATGTTCTAGACTGGGCAACAGTGTTGTTGTGATCCGGGTGTACTCCTGTTCACACTTGTGTCCCTCCTCCCATTCGTTCCTCCAGTCCACTCGTACCTTGTTCGTTCTTTCTGCCCATATACCGTCATGGCAATACAAAAAGAGGAGTTCCTGAGACACAGAGAACAGGAGCGGGAAGTCACAACAACCGGTGAGAATTAGATAAACACTTCGGCAGACATGGCCATTCTGGACATGTTCGGGTGGAGGAGCGGTCGGCCATCCCAGGTGATGTCATCCAAAACAGGCCGTGCCCCGAGCGACACAACAAAAACAGTGCGATTTTGTTCGCGTTTCTTCCAATCTGTCGCATATCGTCGTAGCGTTTCGCCGCCATGCGACCCTTTGATGTTGCCAGTCTCCCTCTGTCTCCATCATGAATGCATTTCGCGCTTTGACAGTTTTCGCTTCTTCGCACGTTTCGCTATCGCAACTTGACCATCACACAACCATGTTTATTTGTGTGTTTGGTTCGAGATGATTCCCGTCGCGGCATTTGTCGCTATCATTGACGTATGTACGCACTCCAGCCCATTCTCTCGTTGCCAGAGTGGATGTCCTCCTTCTCCTCCTCCTTTTCATCACACGGATTTGTTTGCCATCTCGATATGGACACTGTCTGACCATTATCGATTGATTGTTTCCATGTGGAGACAGCTGAGAGAGAGAGAGAGAGTGATCAGTATCATAATCAGCATTGTCTCCGGGGAACAGCTGCATGTCTCCTGTTCCAAGCATACGCTTCTCTCTCGATCGATGCCACAGACTGTTGTTACACTGATCAGAGTCTATTTTGTCCGCGGCATATCGGATATCACCTGCACTGATCAGCATAGCTTGTCCTCGCCTCGACGTACTCTGTAGTGTCTGTCCAGCACAGCACCGATCCTGATCCGCTTATAGTTAGTTCTATTGTGGTTTCATCCTCGATCCGGTGTATATATCTGTCAGATTGGAGGATTCCCCGGTGTCCATGTGCTACTTGTTGCTCATCCATTTCAAGTGTTCAATCAATAATCAGGCGCGGACTATTATTCCGAAGGGAGTGTTGGTGTATGAGTGTTCTCTATCGCTTGTAGGCTGACAATGCTTGGCCCGAATTGATGTCTGTCTTATCATTTAGCATGCCCGCATATTTTCTCGTGGCTGTCTACCTCAGTGTTCCCTCTTCTCTTGGTTCGCAAACCCCGAAAACCAGATCAAACCCGTCCTGCAAAAGCGCGCTTGTGTATTTTTAGCCTGAGTACAAGTGTATCGGACAACAGTACATTGCACAGTTCACTCGTTCTCTTTTTCCGTCCACCAGATGGATACATCAAGAGCCTTGCAGTTGTGCTGCAAGTTCATGCTACGGGCCTTTTCTAATTTGTTATTCTTTCACCTCACACATTAGCCGTGTTTTCTGTTATCTTTCTCTCGCGAGATACTACACCGCTGTTATAATAATTATCATTGTAATGTTGAGATTCGGTTTTTCTTCTCTCGGTATGTTAACTGACAGTGACTTTCCTGTCATTTCGATGTCCTCATTGTTTGTAATGTTATTGTTATCCGGTGTGGATGTCGAAATACGCGTTGCCGGGTGGTGTTTGTTCCTGTCATTGTCAATTGCTGCCTTCGCAGGTAATGTCGCTGCTTCCGTTGACGGTCATCGACTGTCTTCGACGCGTGTACAGCGTCTGCTGGACGAGCGAAGCCGAAGCAGCACAGGCAGCCGCCCTCGCAGAACGAATCATCGGCATGGCCACCCTCGTTGATGTCATTAGGTATGTTTTTGGGACATGAATAACAGTGGTGAGGCTAATTACGTATATAAGAATGCCTTCAAAATGTTCAGCCTAATGCCACTGCTGCACACCGTTTAGAAAATTCCTGACAACAAGACCTTTATTCATTCCTGAGATGCCTACTAAATTATATGTTCCTTGAACACGAGATTATTCACATTTCCACAATTTGATGTTTTATTATCCATTACACCGTTCCATATGGTGTCCTTCCAGATGGCGTTCGGTGTCTCGTGCCTTCCGAGCTGCAGCGAGGAAACGTCTCGATTCCTACACGAAGATTCATATTCGTGTTTACGATGGCCTCGCTGAGTTGCACCAAAAGACCATGTACTCAAAAGGTATGAAGCATGTTTTGTGCAGCAATACAACATATTTACTTTTTCATATATCCCAGTTGTGTTGCCTTAGTTAGTAAAAGACCTAATGTGCCAATACTAGTCCCACCGATTATCGTTCTCACTGAGATCTGTGAAAATCTCGACTTGCAATGCTAACAGTGTGTCGAGGGGACAAACACTGTCAGTGGGAAAAGTGGAAGAAGAGCTGATGGAGGAAATCTCCCTTCGATGCACAGAAGGCAGAGGGGGAAGGCCGTTCGGGAGAGGAAACATACTAGACATATTGAACTAGTTGACTGTATAGGGATCAAAGTGTGAACGGGCAGCGGGCGGTATCAGTGCAGCCACTTACTGCCATACATGGAGAGGACTACACATGCACTTTCTCAAAACAAAAGGCAATTTGAGAAGATCGTAGGAAAAGACAAAACAAATACACAAATATTCATTCAGGTATCCAATGGATCTCATCCGCGAATGTGTTGATATGTGAGATGGCGCCGAACACCGTCGGGATTGCCATCGATTCGAAGTTGTCTTGGAAGGACGCGAAGGTGATGGTCGCCCTGACGGCCATCTTCCGTCGATCCGTCGATTTCGTGTACATGGACAGTCCGATTGTCGAACTACTCCTCAGACATGTTCGTTCGTTCTTTTTTGTCATCATCATCACTGTCTACGTGATTTTCGCCTTTCATTTCTAACCTCACAACACACATGTTTTCGCGGGTTTTACACGAACCACAGCGTAACAGAGTATTATCAGAGCGCGCTTCCACGAATGTTCTGCTCCTAATAGGACCGTGAGAATCTAAATCCACATTAGAACTCCTTATATGTAGGCAAGCACCACTGACTCAAGGCGGCTTTTGGGCTATGCTAAGCCTAAGAATGTAGCTTCTACGCAATCTAGATCGTATGACTCTACATTCGGTGAAAATAGTTTTTTTCCAGATGAACAATATCAAAGTGAACTCTCTTCTGCTGTTTCTGTCGCAGAAGAGGCGACCGAGTCGGGTGGGACTGTGCTACGAGGAGAAGTGTGTGGTCACCCCGCAGAGGCCGCATATGCCCGATGGACCATTCTTCCCCCGACTGAAACAGTTCACAATCACATGCAATGTAAGCATATAATTCTGAATCTGTCAATATATATGATTAGTCGATCGCACAAAACGGTCACATGGCCCCTGACCGGGTCGTACTGTGCACTTCGTCTCCACTTTGACCATTCATCCTCTTATTGGGTAATTTGCCGGTCTTTCGTCTTGTCGTCTTCGTTATTCTCGAACCAAAGCAGGTTCACTGCATTTCGAGCGGAAAACCGTTTTCCTCTCGACTTTTCCCAGAAATTGCTGGGTTCCGCAGAGTTGTAAATAACTAGAATGTTTACTCTCCCGGCGACACTGCCCAAACTCTCGGCTATTTCTGAATCTCTGATCTAGGCAGTCACAAGGTTGGCCTGGCTAAAAAAGCTTCCGGGCCAATTGCAAAGTGCATTCAGCGAAAAGCGTGCTTGATTCACAAGGCGTTCTTTTGATCGTCGGCGAAAGAGGAAAAAGTGAGAGAGAGAGTGTGTGTTGCATTCGGCCGAAAGCTGTCCGATGGTCCATGCGAAATGGGCCAAGAATCTCTCGGCGTTCCCTCTTCGAAACACAAACAGGAAACGCATTCATGCACGAGTATCTGCACATGAAAAGACGCCAATCAACAATGATCTGTTGCAGAAAGTGCAACTGTCGCATTTGTCGCGCGTCGTCGGGTACTGTGTAGCCGTGGAGAGTCTCTTCGAGAAACAGGACGTCGACCTCGTTTGTCTGCAGGTGAGTCTCCTCTTTCGTTCCTGTTGTTTGTTGGTTGTTCGACGACCGGCGACACAGTCTAGTAGATTCCGCATCTGATCTTTCAACCTGATGCAAATGTGCTAAGAAGTTGTGTTCGGCCATGCTCTTTTGCTTCCCATTGCCGACCTCATCGTGTCTTCGTTTCCTTGGCCATTTTCTCATGAATCGCTTCCACCCGTTCCCAAACAGCACAATATCTGTTGTTGTGTGACGCTCTGAAAAATCAAAAGTCCTCGCAAAAGTGGAAAGAAACACGTTGAAGACGGTGTCAGCAATAGAAGAACTAGATGATGCAACGTTGACCCCTACGGTGCCCAATCTTGCAAGCTGACTAAGCTATCAGCATAAGCGATCAAAAAAGAGCACATTAATAGAAAATTCCGAGAAGGACAATCCTAAGTCATCAAGTCCATTAGCTTATCTGCCACTCAGCAAAAATGCGCTGCGCAAGAAAAACGAAAGTTGAATGAGCCATGCGGTTAAGTGGTACGCAATATGTTGGGAAAGTGTTGACTTGATGTTGCTTGTGTTGCTAAGCTTCTTGAAAAGAAGTTGTTCAAATATACGCTTTGCGTTATTTTCGTGCATCAGGATGAATTGGTTCGTTAAGGTGATCCTGGGAGATTCATGGTGTCGCTCGAAGCAACGCGTCTTCCGCCACGTCAGTTCGTTCAAGCAGTGGCTGGACGCGTCGTCGCTCGGCGTCAAGTATGTGCAGCAGTTCCAAGGCGAAAGCAATCGGAGGAAGCGATATTAGGCAGCGGCCCCCCAGGCCATCGGGTCCACATGGCAACCTTAGCACATTAGAAAGCAGAGCATATCTTCCTTGATTGGATTTAGCGTGATTTACAGTATACCAAACTAATCCTTAGTGTATTCCATACGTTTCGTACATTGCCGTGGTTCTTGGACCCGACCCCATAACCATGTCGAGTTGATAGACGCCGGTATCAAAATGCGAGTTGTAATAGTCAGCGAGTAGTCAAGATGAGTTGCCCCTCTTGTTCGTGCCTCCCTATCCTCCACTACGAGATCCCTTCCCGCACCTTGGGTACTGCCTCAGCAGCCAATGATAATATGTGTACGTTATGGCTGCATTCTCAGCCGTCCGATCTTGTTTGCTATTATTTGTATTTGTGTTGTTGAATTGAATAAGTTAATAATAAGTGTATTAAGAGTAGGAAAGAGTCGTTGAATAGGTTGTTAGTTGTCGATATGAAACATATACATAGTGATATGGGTACACGCGGTGGAAGACCGCACACAACCCGCTCAGATCATACTTCGCATATGCGTGTATACTTATCGTATAAACTTCTTTATTTCGTTCTTTACTTTGTACACGGGAATTTGTGTGGCTTTGTACAACGGACGATAAGGAAGCTACTCTTATGTTTGATGGTACTCGACGAACACTGTTATCAACACCCGAAACACAACGAATGGACTGGGACCCGCTGGCCAAGGCGAGTGAGCTAGCGAGGGGAAAGAACGTGGGATGACTATACCTAATCATAGAATGGTCACACAGCATCACAGAAACGGGTACGAAGCGGTGAATAGAACAAGGTGAGACGAGGCAACGTAAGGGTATTAGCAACATAAAGGAGAACTTGGCATATGTTAATGTTCGAAGAATACCTACGAAAAACTATTCTAGTAAAGAAGAACCGTAATGATGATCAAGAATAATACCGTATGTATTCCGCATCCCTACACAACAATACAGCAGTGGTGCGCCTCAGAGCATGACACCATCACTTGTGAACGACGCGTGGATACGGTAGTTATCCTGCTCGAACACGGCGAAGAGACGCTGGGGACACAGACGAGAAGAGGCACCCGGATACGGTATATTCCATCGCACAATGTAGCACTTCCTGTGATCATAGCAATTACTGTACTATTACAAAAAAAGTGATATCTAGCGTGGATGTCGTTTGTTACTTCAAACTGAACAGTAGTCTAACTATGAATAATGGCTGTTGGTAATGCAGCTTCAGGCTAGATTCTGCATCGGGCGTAACATTGTCTTGTCACTCACTGTACGTTGCCCATTTCCCGTCCAAGTTCTCCCCATCTCTCTCTGTCTTCATTGTTGTTATCACCATCACATCACACCCTCCGGCATTACACCGGCCTGATGGAACATTCTCCTCCCCGTTCACACGAAAACATCCCATTATTCAACGTCCGAAATGTCAGAGATGCCACATACTAGAACAAAGTGTTTATGGTATTTCTCGAAAAACAACGCCTCCTACAACACCTTTAACAGAAGTAATTTAAGCTGCGCCGCCATTTAGAGAAAAATGAATCACACGTCACTATTCTCACATAGTGTGTGTGGACGCAAAAACAGACGGGCAGTTGCAGACATAATTATGACCATTGGCAACTAACTTTACCTTCCAATGACATTCCATTCCATCTCACACCATCACTGTAGCACAATCATCAGCTTGACATGTTTATATGCTTCGATAGAATAACAATTTGTCATCGCCAATGTTGCGCTTTCACAAAAATGTTTGCCTTTCGAAGAAAAAACGATCACTCTAACATGAAGGCGTTTAGTCACGCTGAGCGAGAATTAGGTCGGAGATGCACTGAGCATGAGACGCTGCTAGTCTTCCCGTGATGAAATAGACACAGCTTTTGCATCCGAATCATAGTTTTGCATGACATGCAATTCGGAAAATAACCGAACATACCGGTCGGGTAACTGATGTCTCTTGAGCAGTCCGTTCTGTCCCTGGAAGTCGCCCATGATGACCTGGTTGAGGGGATGCGCGGCGCCTCCCGACAATACGACTCCGTCACGGAAAAGACGTCCGGCGTCCCTGAAGAATGTATCATCAACAACTATTGTATTGGAAACACCGCTTCTGCAGTGAAACTTTCTCCCGAAAGTAAACAACACAAAACACGTTCACCCTACGGTTACCATAACACGTTCGAGTGTTGGCTATAACCATAGCGTTAGCAATACAGTCAATCATACAGGTTATGGTTTATTAAAGAACTTTTTCTCACTTACTTCTCAGTACCGCTTTCCTTGATAAGATCCTCGATTAGTTTATGTATCACCGCTTCAACTCCCGTTTGGAGAAACTGAAGAAAAGTCCTTCTTACAAGCAGATTCTAATATAGATAAGACAGATCTCTAATGGAAAACTCTACAAGCGATTATTGTTGAAATGCTACGCAGGCAGTTTATAGTTGCCAAGACATAAAGGGTAACCATCGCTCATGCTTGCACCAGTGATGAATTCAAACGTAGTCTTGCCAAAAGACAGGAGTGCAAGAGTGCGTTGCAAGGCACAGTTAGCCTAATCTGTGTAGTATGGGAGATGGGCGACCAGTTCTGCTTCCTAGTATGGTTCCCCGTGGCGACACTCTTCTTCTATATTCAGCAGCAAAACGCTGTCACATGACATTTTCGCGAAAAGCGAACGCAACATTCAGATGCGCGCCGTGTGTCGTATTTCGGGCAGAGGAAGGGGTTCCATGGAGGATTAGAAGGGGATCCGACGACCTTTCTGCCCGTGTCTCGACTACATGTCGCACAAAAACACGATTAGACCCATGCCAGAGGCAACATTAAGCAAAGCGTCTGAACCATTCATGTGTACTACGGTACGGATACTTGAATTCTCAATATTTGTGGTGCACAACGGTAACCTGTTGCCTCCAGAATGTTCGGAACAGATGTGAATAGAAGTGCGCCTTCCGCTCGTAGTTCCTAATGTGCATCAGTGCCTGATAGAACGGCTGCCGATTGGAGATTGTCGATCGACATGCGCCGTTCACCTCACGACACATGCGGAGTCCGTCCCCGATCTCACGGGCGCCATCCTCTTAAAATCATTCCCTTAGTTCCATTTCTGTTTCTAATTTAGGACATACTTGTGCATATTCATTCTATTCAGCATAAAATGATTTCAGACGTCCATTTTGATTGCAAAGAAAAAAAGCGCTCACCCACCCTAACCCCCACCTAATTTTTTGAATAAGCGAATATTAAAATAGTGTCGCTTGCTATTAGTATAGCGAGAAGTACACAGATCGCCAATCATCATGCACCTGCTCGGACATTGCCGGAGACTCTATTCCGTGCTTGCAGTTACTACCATAGAAAGGTCTTCAGAAAGCGCAATATTCGCACGGTTTTTTTCTCGCACAACCTCTGATGCGAACGAAATGGCAACAAGAGGTGACAGGTGTGAAAAGGACAAAACGAGCGCAATGTTTCCATTGCACGAAAGATACTCGGAAAAAAACAATCTGTTGATAAACAACATCACTTGACGACATCTTTTTGCGAACAGCGGAAAAAGGCTGCAATGCTGGAAAAAGAAAGTACCATCACTGATCAGTTGAAGGGCGGTGAAGTAGAAGAAAGAAGGCAGAAGCATCTCGATTATCTCCGAAATAGTCGCATTTTCCAGTTTCGACAGTATCTGAACACACACACATGTTGTTCGGTGCATCTTTTTGTCGCCTTCCTCTCCATAAGAATAGCAACGAAAAAGATGTTTTCGTTCGGGTGACAAAACTGCAAGTGTTCGTGTAATTCTTCTTTTGTCGCAGCAATGAGCACGGACAAAAGAAGCCAACACATCCTCCATGCATCTGTGTTTTTTGCGTTGTACTTTCTTGTTTGCTTCACTTGTTATTAGCATACGCAATGGCAAAGTTCATCCGATCACGACATGAATGTTTAGCAATAACTGAATTAGCAGTATTCAACACGGTTCCATCTGCAGCAGCTAATGGCCGTAGTCTGCACGCGCTATTACGTCCGAGGTGCGAAGGCGCGGGAAATCAGTGCCAGACTTTCTTTAGCACATTTCTCACAGCGAAAAGGTGTTTCTGTCATCAATGAGCAATGGTGAGTATAGGCAACATGGAAGAGAGCCATACCCTTACCGAATTATGGTCCCCTCCATAAATGTTGTTCACAACCCGAATAGTTTTGAACATTTGCCCACTACTTCTGCCACATATGACGGGTTTGATAAACGTACCCCTTCGGCCACCTTGGCATCATTGAACTGTGGTTGTTGGTGTACGGCTGGAATCGGCCTCGCTTCGTTCCAACATCTTTCCCAGATGTTCTTCTCCAGTCGCATTCTTTTAGATAGTTCCCCTGCAAGAAGTAAATGTTACTGGAAAGTTTGCGAATTTGTTGTAGTTTTCTTGGACTGTTTTCTTTCTGCATATTTCAGAACACGTATTAGTGAATCAATTAGCCAGGGATCACCAAGAGATAAAACTGTATCCGAACACTGCGGCACTGTTTTTGAACACTTCTGAGACACTGTTTTTGCACGTATTTTCGTTGCTATGAATCAGAATCTCATCTGGAATTACCCTTCCAGTACACTCTTTCCGGGGAAAAGGAAGTCTCTTAGCAAAATCACCTTATCTCTAAGATTCAAATATAATCTTTAGAGCTTTGCTGAGAAGTACGTTTCGTATGTTGCGTTGTGATATCAAAGCACATGTTTGTGAATGAATATATGTATGTGCATTATTACTAGATAGTTGCTCATTATAGTACGAGTACCATTATGCAACACATTCACTGATGACATGTTCTGAATACGACTTCTTTTTGCATATTGCATAGGACGATGTCGTAGAGGGCATTCCATTGTTTGTCAGCGTCAACAACAAACAAGCAACATGTGATGATTGATAGACATGCGCACGGTTATTGTTATCGGTAATGCATGCAATGAGCACACATATCTCTAAATATACACATATTGTGTGGTGCACAATAGCCATCCCCCCCCGAGGGGCGACCCTTCTGTCCCTATCATCATTTTTTCATCGCCCCATGTGATTCCCAGAATAACCTCATCGAAATTTCATTATATTTTTGGCGTAATTTATCGTGTGGCGATTAAGTGGACTCCTAATCTCCACGTCAACTGCGACTGGCTGCAACATCATCATTGTTCTGTCCACTTAATTCCACTGTGCTAAAAATGAGTTGCGAAGAGCAGAAGAAAACCATAAGTGATCTACAGCACGAAACATGAAGCATTCGTCCCCAGGCACAACCAATCAACGCTGCCAAAAATACTTCTCGGAACTAATCATCTAAAGCACATAAATATTTGCATGAAGACAAACGAGATGCTTGCTGAAGCAATATTCTCTTCTGATCTACCGTATGGAGCGGAGTTCGTTTAATATATTGGTAATCGGGCAGCGATTATTCTGTCGTCGGCACATAGAAAAAGAGTAAAATCTCACTGATCCCTCAAGACGGTTTTCATCTGGGACATTGAAGGAAAAAACTGACGCTTGTCTGCATCCCAATCCTTGGGCGAATGCCAACGAATGAAGTCGGACATCTCAGCGAGTGGGTTCGCAGCCTGAAATTAGTGCTAATTGTTTTAAAAAAACAATCATCTTCTGCGTTCACCATTATTTACAAGCATAATATTATTATGAGTCTACAACAGTTCTAAGTATTCGTGAACCTGCACATATGTTCTGCTCCGGGAAGGGTTAGTTTGCAGTGCCTAAGCAATGGGACAAGTCCTTAGGGAATATGTTCCCTTTACGAGGAAACAATCACACGCCTCCTCTCGTCACTCTACAGTAGCCCACACTAATTGTGCGCAATCTGTTTCCCAGATTTTCGCTGTTTCTTTCCGTGACATCTCGCGCACTACAAACATGCTGTCATCACCTACCGTATGCCGCTGCCTATTCAGACGAGAAAATCCGGACATCCATAATTACATGCACTGATCATGGGGACAAGTGAAGAAAAAGGGGCTCAGGCAGGGGTGAATCCCCGCAGGCAGCGCACCCCAAATATTGCCACCACAGTGGAGGTGGTTCCAGTCGCATAATCCGGGCATGTAGCCGTACCAGCTACAAGGGCGAGCAGAAGTGTTCTGCAACCGCGATCTGCTATTAATCCCCCGTAATCCTGTAGCAAATTTTGTTGCAATCACGAAGAAGTGTGTATGTGTGTGCGTGTATAAGAAGATCGAGAATGTCGTGCTTGTTGGCTTGCTTTCGCGCTCTCTCGGCTACCGTATTCAGCTAGAGTGCTACAAAGGTTCCGAAGGACACGGCTCAACATTGAACTTCAGCGTGTCTTTTATCCGTGTATTTTCGTACGAGTATTTGTGGTATCCCGATGATTGTATCAATGTGACACCGTAAATTGACCTGCAATTTGTATTTTTGCCATTTACGCGCTTTCGTCATCAATTTCGACGATAGAATGTTCACGTGGGCTTGAGGTTAACAAGCGACCGGGTTTTCGAATCGTAGTAGTCCTTGTAGTCACTTTTAGTGCTTTGGTCGCTGTTCGAGAGGACAAGAGGGAAGGTGAGTAGGCAGAAGGAGACATGTCTAAGCGTAGTGAAGCAGCCACCTTCACCACACAGTGGATGGCGTACCCGGGAACACCTCATCAGATCGCAGTTTCGTTGGGGCGAAGGTGTTGCGACACTTAGAATGTTCTAATTACACCTCCTCCTACACTCTCAGTAACCTCTAAAAAATTGGAAAGATGAGTACTAAGAGTGGAGAGAGAGAAAGAGAAAGACGAGGGACAGTCCAGTAATGGCAATGCCGATCAGGGTCGACTGTATTGGTTCTAACCAGAGAGATGGTTTTATGAGTGTCTGATACTTTGCTCAGGTCGGCGTTGTTCATACACAGTTCAGAGACAGAGTCTCCTCTTGTTGTCTTTCTGGGATCACCGTTGTCTCTCTCCTCTGCTTCCTGCACAATCTCGAGACGTTCCGGATGATTCTTGTAGTCAGTTGCCAAAGACGCGGAAGCCGACTCCGAAGGGATTTTCGGCTTCTTATTGTTCATCTCTCCAACCTTGTGGCTGGCGGATAAATATTCGATGAGAATTGGCTGACGTCAAAGGAGAAGAGAGAGTATTGTGACGGGCAACTGGGGCACATCCTCAACACTCCTCAGCCCTGCCTTCTTTCTCCCTCCAATAATTCCTTTAACATATTCTCTCCGGTATTATTCTTTCTTCTAATCACAATTGTTGTTGTTATTATGCGTCTTTCTTTGGCTGCTTCCGAACACCTCCTCTCCACTACAATAGTCAATTATTCATCGGCGGGTTAGCTATCGCAACATTGAATGGGCGTGGCCAGCGGCGCGATCTCTTATCCAATTCGCGTACTGACAGAGCGAGAGGGGCGGAGTCCACTCATCGCAAGCATCTGGCTTCAGATTCAGTTCTGTCAGCTTCCAAGCGAGGACAGCTAACCTTCCTTCGCTGAGCCGACGAACTTATTTGTCCACACTCTTCGTGTGTCCACTCGCAGTCACTTCTACGTTCATCAACTTCCACTTCCATTCACTTGGTAGGCTTCTTCTACCGTATCAATGTTTTGCATATTTCTATCCAGTGTTGACAATTTCGGATTATGTGTAGTACTTAACATAGTTATGATAGCGGACGGATAGAGATGATAGGGGAAATAATGACGACAGCGTATGAACTGAATCTTCTTGCAGAAGATGTTACACATTCCCATCCACTACGAGGAGTTGGATGCACTGTCACAGTCAGCAGCCTCATCGTTCCGTCACTCGGAAACCACATCGAGGTTAGGGATGGGAGGTCGTTTCCCACGACTCGCACAACGAGGAATGCTTCCTCGGAGGACGTAGAGCGATGGATCGGTCAGAGAATGGTTCTCCCCATTTCGGAGATCACCATCTATCCATCGCCCACTGTCGGAGTCTTCGGCCATCTTTCGGTCGACCGCTCGGATCTTTCATCAGCTGATCTTTCCTCGACTGATCTCCTCCGTAGCTCTCTGTCACCCGAATTCATTTCCTCGACATATCTGTACTGTCGATTCGCTGATGCTAAGTGTATTTTCTAGCCGATCTAGTCGTTCATATACATACTGCTGCTGTACATTTTTTTCTGTACATTTGTTCCCCCAGCCCTTTTGTTATTTTTATACCTTTGTCCATTTCATTGTATTTTCCCCGCTCTCTCTTTCTTCCCAACTGTACCTATTTGTTGTCCTGAAAATATTTACGCATGTTTTCGAGACGTGTATAATATGTATGAATACATGTAAGAAAGTAACGCTGTGTGCACAAGCATAAACTTCTTATAACCAACAAGAGTGAAGGACATAAAAAAGTGAGTTTGGGCTGGGAGAGGGGTGAGAGAGAGAGAAGGAAAAGGGACGGACCGCAACATGGGAGCACTCTGCCGACACCCATTAGAATGAGAAAAGTCGGCTAGAATGGGAGCCTGTCCAAGAGGCTATCGTTTTCGCCAAGTTCACTGCCGGTCGTATTTTACAGAACGACGGTAGAATTCTTTTTGAATGCTCATGTGATTCTTCGTAACGTTTATCAACAGAGAAAGTGGATAAGCGTTCGAGGCAGCTACCGTATTCTGACTGCTTCCACAGGAATCCGAACTTGTCCTGGTGGATATCCTTTTCGGAAGAGCAGACACGAACAGTGGCTGCTATCGGTCGGACGGATATTAAACGCCAAAATTGCTGAGCAGATGAAAAAAGTGCCAGAGATGAGAAAAGGAGGCAACGGTGGAGTCCGTTTCTTGCTTGAACAACCGGATGCGTGTAGCACACACAATGAGCGACACCATAAGAACAGTTGCGATTCTGCAAAGGAAATCCGCTCAGCGAATACCTTCTGCCATGTTCTGTGCTGCCGCGAGTGGAACTCGTTTTTTGGGGCCAATCGTGCAAAAAACCTCAGATTGGGTTCCTTGATCTTGGAATTCAGTATACATATACAGTGTTGAATGTCTCTTCAAAGAGGTGCCACAATTTGCAGAAACGCACTGCTGTTTGAGAGAGTAGCATAGGGCTGGCGCACACAGAGCCCCCTCTGCCACATTCGCAACTTCTCAAGTTGGCCATCATCTGTGCGCGAAGGTCGTTAATGTTCCATTCCATTTTATTTCATCATATTCTTATCTCTTGTTTGTACATCCTCATCAAGTAACAAAGGCAAATGATATTAATTATCACCAAACAGCAACGGCAGTCGATTCAGCCACAGAAGGAACACTTGAAAAGAAGAGAAGTATTCCTGTCGGTAGGCTTATTCAAAACGGACAAGTAAAAGAACTACAAGTTCTATTATAATATTTATGCTAGAATATTGCCTTGGCAGAGTATCACACTGTTGTGATCTCCAGTGCCCCTTCCGTTCCTTTTCACATCCAGATGTTTTTCTCTTGTACTTTTAATAAAGTCCGTCTACAATTACTTTTTCCGTTCCTTTCGCGGTTGGCAACATTCCAAATAAGAACAGCAGCAGAATGTGCACGGCAGAAGAAAGTGTTCGGTGCGATTTTTTTATTCGATTCCTAGATGGAAATGGAGAAAATTGGGTGTGGAGGAACGAACCCATTCGAGGGTGCCGAGGGTGAAAGGCAAAAAGTGCAGACCCTCGAACAAAAAAAGGTGAGAAAAAAAGAGCGAGAACGGGGGTGAAGTGGTGGGCTGATGAACGGGGTTCGTCTGGAGGTCGACGAAACATGCGGAGGGTCCGATACCCAGAATAGCCCTTTCCTCGGAACACTTAGATATTGTTAGCCCCCCTCCCCCTTCTGCTTCCTATTCCTGAAGACCCTTCCGGTACGAAGCGAAAAGCATCTTGTGTCAAAGATTTCGAGCTTTTTTGTGCATATTTCTACTCTGGACACAGAATTCACGGAAAGAGGGGAAACAGGAGGAAAGAGACACGAGGAGGCGATGACAGGGGCGACTTGAAGATGAAGATGCCGCAGACGACAAAAACGACGATGATCCGCACTACAATGCACCACACACGGCACTCATATTTCACATTGTCAGCACTGGCCGTTTTCGGCCATTCTGCGCATGTGCTTCTTCCCATGGCATCATATTCACCAAGCATAAGGTGCAGCACAATATGTTTATCGTGGACGGCAGACGATAGAAGGGAGATTGTCCCTACCGTATGCCGGATGACACCACACTCCGGATGCAAACAACAGCTGCATTGTATCCGAATCAACACACTCTTTGCCTTCATTTTCCCTCCAGAATAAAGTGTACTCGGTTGGAATGCGACGTTGTCGTCTAGTCGCGCTAATTCATAGAACGACTTCCGCTATAAAAAAAAGCATTGCCCGCGATTTGCAACATTCAAGATGAAGTTGATGAGACTTCACTCGGTGGATGTTCTTCGTCACTCTCAGTTATATATCTGGATTATCTTCGGACTAATCTGGGGCGCACGAGACAAAAGCCATATATTTGAAGAGGCGACAGAAAAAATTCTCTGGCCGAATAATTCTTGACACACTCTTGGACAAATGAGCGGATAATACAGCCATGGATGTCAACGATTTGATGGTATGGGCCCAGGGAAGATGTTCGGATAGGCAAATCGGAAGGATAAAGAACACTATGTGGGCGAGAAGTGCGACAGTATGGATACCATACTCACATGTACACCACAACAACCAAGGGCAACCGCGGAAGAAACTATTGTTAGGACAACCATGGTAGTGTCTAATGGACGATGACTAGACAGCTATTCATAACTAGCACGTGCTAAGAATAAGAAGACCATGGATTTCGGTGAACCCTTGGTCCAGTCAAGAATGTGTTGCATGTGTTTGCTTGAATACAAAAAAGGACGGAAATTGTCTGCATACGTGAGAAGTTCCTTCCGATTGCCCCGTTTGTCCGGCAATGCACCGGTTCGTGATGTCAATTCAATTGCTGCTGGTCAGCAGGTGTCTTCAATGCACCACAGCCCCTTATAATCACTTTGTTTTCGTTGCGGGACACGTCAAGCATCCGGCCGAGAATGGCTATTGTGCACACGTTGTGCGAGCCGAATATTGTTGGGAACCGCATCATGGGCCATGGTGTCATGCCATGATCGCTATCTGAACTCCTTCTCAGAACAACATCCAGGGGGTCTTTCAGGAGGTAAATTTGTAAGGGATACTATATGCGGTGGGTGATGGGAGTGTGCCTAGGTTTGATGGCAGTGATACCTTGAACGCCTGCATATCGGAACGGAGCATGCCCAGCTGGGCCTCGGTCCTCTCGTCGCCCTCTGCCAGCGAGGCGATGAACTCGGCGTGTTCGGCCGCCATTTCCTCGGTCATCGGACACGCGGCCTGCAACCACAAGCACATTGTCGCTCATCCATAAATCATCATCTCTCTCCACTTATTATTCTTGCCATTCTCTCCTTTCAACTTGTTTATTCTCGTATCTGCAGGTCTTCGACCGGTGCTGCATAGCCGATGCCCCCATCCTTCCGGGTCATCAACACCACCCTACACATATTCCACGCCGATGTCTTTCCCGTGTTATTTTTGCCCATGTGCACAAAATGTGTGTTATTCCCAAACACTTCCTAGAACAAAAAAGGGTTCCAATCAGAACAAACTTCCTTATGCTAGTAGTCTTGATGCTCTCGGGCACAGTAGCTGGCTTAGCGGATTTTTAAAACAGTGGTGACTTGTATTCACAAGATTCACAGAAAAAGTCGCCATATGTCAACACTTAGGCTTATTAGCAGTTACCGTATATACCGGACAGAGATCAAGAAATCTTGCGAAACAACGAACGCCAGCAATGCTCAGTGTTCCGGTGTTCAACCGACATCATACTTGGTAATTGGAATGCTTCCCATGCGCGTCGACAAATGCAAATGTGTGAACGAATATCATAGCGATATTCGTTTTCCCACAAGGAATCCGTTTGCGGAGCATCGCAACTGCTGCCGTGCAGCGGCATTTTCCGTGTTGTCAATGGTAAGCGTTGAAATGTCAACGCTATTTTCGGTGTTGTTAAGTGCCGGTTACTCGAATAACTGTCGCGAGTTCCATGGGAAGTGTGTGTTCCGTTTTCGACGTAATAACTGTGTGTGTATTTGGATGCAGTTGGTGTGAAATTATCCGGTATTGTTGCGATGGGGACGAGGGAACTGCGGTGGCAGAGAGAGAGAGAGACGTTTCGGGGAACGCACGACTATTCCGAAGCAACTGACGCCCGAAGCGGATACGCACGATGCGAGAACATCTTGCAGAAATGGAAGCTGATCAACGGCAACCATACATGTGTGCCACGCACGCATTTCGGACCAAAATATGCCCCGTGTGAGTGATGACTGGAAACCCTACGGAGAGAGGGATAAACTGACCAGAGTCTGCGGAACGTAGAGAGGAACATCGGGATGGCCGATGAGGAATTCCTGTTCCAGTTGTTCGACTCGTCCCATTGGTTCCGTCGCCTCCACTCCTAACAATTTGTCGCTCTCGGTAAAGGTTTCCTCAGCATCAAAGAAATTATCTACGGCAAGTTGCTAAAAGAGCGAGCTTACCACTGAAATCCTTGACGTTGTCGAATGAGGAGTGCCGGAGCAGCTTTTCCATGATACAACAATGGAGAAGTTCAAGGCGTTGGTTGAAGATGGAGGTTCCGTGGTTGGGCGACTTGACGTGTTCCATGCTGGAATGGAGAAGTGGATGAACAGGGAATGGTCATACTTTGGAAGAGGGATATTGTAGTTGATGTGATGTCGAAGGAGACGGACGAATGCGATCCACTTGGTGGCGATCTCTCCCTCGTCCTCGATCACATTCAGGAGTTGGACGGCCAATCGAGAGACAATTGACTGCGCAGCATTCGCCTTGCACTGGCGGAGTTCCTCCTGAACACATACAGGTTTTCGGTGAATATATGACCTTGCTTGTTCCTTGATTGTTCTCACAATTAGAAGTGAATTTCTTTCTTGTACTCCTCATTGAAGAGTCACGTAGGTAAAGCAAAACGCAAAGCTGCACATGTAAATTTCCGCGTGTGGTATGCTAACGCAACGAATGACGGACATCCTAAACAATGCAACTTTCCTTTGAAGAACGTAACATGCTTCAATTGGAAGCCGTTCTGTCAAGTAAACTTTGAGATAACACCGATGTTAATGGTGTCAAGAGGTCAAGTTATTTGACGTAATTGATCTTGCATGTGCTTTTCCAGGGCATCTTATTTGTGTTCTATAAAGGTGAATAATCTTGCTCTTCCGGGACACTTGATACATTTCCCAACATGCTCTCCACACATCATCGTCGTCGGCTTAGTGGGCAAGTGAGGAGAGGCGAAGAGGAGGGGAAGACGCGCCATGACGTGCCCCCGCTCGTATACTACGAGTGCATGCTAAGCACTTACATGTATCATCCCACCGGCCATTCGACCGTCGTCATTTTATTTCATTTCGTAGTTAATCTGACCGTTCAAACAACCGGAATGGAAATAGATATTATCAACGTGGGTTTCTAGAAGTGGAAACCGAAGAAACTTACGAGACACTGCTCGTGGATCGGGGAAGACGGGGGTTCGGGACGAGATCTCGTCCAAGACGGCTGTCGCTTGTCCGAATCCACCACGGCGTCCATCACAGCGCCACCGAGCAACTTCCGGAAACTGTCGTATTCCTGTTGAATGAAGTCAGTGCATTCGGGAACATTGAACATACGCTCAATTGTTCCTCCTCAAAGTTCATCCTTTCCATGAGATGTTGGAGGCCTTCGGGAGGGATGACGAACAATCGAGACGCCTTCTGTGAGTGCTCCTGCATACTCAGCAAGATCGCCAACTTCAAACGATGCGCTGCAAAAAAAAACCATATTTCTTCCAACACACATATGAACATCTGATATCATAAGTCAAAGCACACATATCCTTCTAGGCTAACGGAGAATAATTATTTTGACTTTTCTTCGTCTAAAGGGATTCGCAAATCCACATCGTTCTCATCAAATATAACAAATTTTGAGGAGATTACTGGATACTGTAATGAGAAAAGCTGAGAAGGCACGACATTTCGACTAGCTAATGCTATTATGGGATAAGTCGTATAATGCGCTCGTATCTATGCTCATGTTGATAGGATAACACTTCGTGGCTACGGTAGGGACGAGCGCTCTCAGCCTCCTCTCAGCATTTTCAACACTGACGCATACAAGCGCACGACGTAATCCAGACTTGATAATTATCACAGAACTAGTGGATTTGTCATGGATAAGAAATTGTTGGGATTCTTCCTCGTTCCTCGCATTACTCATCGTACTTAGTGGACCGAGCTCGCCCACAACGCGTATTATGCAACACCGTGCATTTAGCAAAGTCTGCAATTTAGCCTTGCATGCTATGCTGGAGGCGCCGAAATAGCTCGAGATGATTAGGGGCTTCGAAACATTCCTTGACTTTCGGTCGCACAAAGGGAGACATTATCATACATTGGCATAAGTGCATAGGCAAACCACTATGTGCTATCTTGAACATCCGACATATCATTGCAATCATCGCTGAGATTTGCAGGAAATCGCAAGCTTTTACTAGTCAACAGCGGGGAGATTATGCGACAACTGTGGGGTTGCTTTTCATGTCGTAGGGAAATGTGTTGGAAACATGTAGACCTCAGGTCTAAGAAGAGCGTTGAGGTGGTGGAACATACACAATGGTTGGTGTATCGGGTGGAAGTCGGCGAAGATGCTCCAATGAGAACTGTCAGCCGGCACCAGATTCGAGTAACTCTCGTTCTCGTGGACCATCGACTCTTTCGTCTCCGGCCAACGCGTTACCAATACCATGTCCCTGAATTAGATTGTTTGAGCATGTCATCAGTACAGAAATAAAGACATAGTGTTTTTTCTGTAAAAAAAATTGTAAAATTAAAACCTCCAAACATAAAGATACTGCTTCAATGCACACCTTAGAATCATTTGCATATATTTAGACTAATAAAATCATTAACACCACCTTATGCATTATATATGTAAAACATTTCCATCTCGCATTAAGTATTCATAACTTGTTTACGTATTCAGATTTCTGCGCAAAACTAAAAACAACTGAAGACCTCGTCTCATCATGCATATCATAGTAACAACTCGTCACGGTTGTTCGCCTATAAATAGACAAGTATTAGTTCCGTTCATGTCTTGTGCTGTTTCTGTATGCATTCGTTGCTTTCCAATCTACTCTAATCCATGTGCGAAAATATATTTTTGTCATTCATTCGGATTTATTTCTCATTCACACATCGTTCTTGCTTGTCGCGTGTTGCCAAGTGGATAGATGGATGTAGTACAGCAACAGACTTCTTTTCAAAAGGGGACTACGGTATGCTACAACATGTCTATGGTTCACGGAACGAAGCAATGGAGGAAAAAAATCAAAGGTACTTTTTCGTCCACCAGAAATGAATAATGTAGAAAGAGCAAAAAATGGTCCCGTGCCAGAGGTGCATTTGCAACGAACTCCTATTGCTAACAAGAAAAAGGCTATGCGAGGAATGGCAACCTGGAACATCACAACAGAAAAATGATTCACTATCAAGGGATTTCAAAGTGTATTCAGAATTATCTTCAATGATATGATACTAGCAATCAATGCACAACTCACTTAAATTTTAACACCTTTATTGCTCGCTTTGAGCAATACTCTTAGCAACTCACATAGGCAAAAAAACAACGATGTTCTTCTTGGTTTTCAACACATTGGACACAATGAAATCCAGTTTAGTGCTATCCTTTCTCAGAGTGAAAACTGTGAAAGGAAGTGCAGATGGAATAAAAACTGCAAAGTGGTTCGGTAGCCAACATTCAAAAGTTTTACGCACAACTAAGGGAAGTTGTGCGCAAAGAACTAAAGTTAAAACACAATGACTTCTATGTCAAGACCTTACAATCGCAGTACAACATTGGTATCCACTTCTACACTCCCACAATATACTGTATTCTTGGATCACAAAGAGAAGCCACATAGTGGAATTAGAATGGTTCTTACAGGCTGTCCGTGCAGTCTCGGCAGTCTCTGATGATCTTTCGCTCGTCAAGATGCCGTGCCTTCGGTTGTTTGCTTGGCTCCTAAGACATACAAAATGCAATTTGGTACATTGAAGTTTCATTAACCAACCCATAACGGCTAGTTGATTTTGCTGGCTTTCATTCTCAGAAATTCTACTGTAACAATGCCCATGAATAGATACATCGAGCACCGTTCTATCCAACCACATTGTAACAATATTTACTGTCCATGAGGAGATGCCATGGACTTCACCCTATTCAGCATGCTACATACTCGCACACAGGCTATGTGACGTCAAAATTGTATTAGCACATGTTCGCTTGCCTTACAAACGTTTCTACTACATTTGTGAGTGAAAATGCGATAAAAATAAGCGGTGAAACCTTGAAATTGTATTCGAACCGGATGGCGGCTGTCATTTCCTGCATGTCAACCAACGACATTTCTGTGTTCTGCAACAAAACTTCTGAAGGAGCAGAGACCAGGCACAACACTTTCACTACCACTACTCTTATCGAAAGATCAACTAAAAGGTTCAAGGCAGCTTAACGTCTTCAATATCATACTGGCATAGAGCTTCTGATGCAAGCAAAGCGTAACATATTCTTTGCCAATAAGGCTTTCTAAAGGTTGGGATTAGTGCCATTAAGCGGTGAAAGGGACTAGTTGTAAGATGATAGGGGTCGATCTAAAAATAAGAGCGCATGCCTTACCAAGTGTTCCTTGAGAATGTACATGAGTCCAGTGAGATTGCGATGACGGGGTTGGATGAACCGAAGATGAATGGCTTCAAATGACATCCAGATCGAAGGAGTACGAGAAGCTCCGAAGAAGAGTTCACGATCCGGGTCTCCCATCAGGACGAATACCGGAACTTCGCTGAACAATATCCATTCTGTAACGATTGATCTGATCTATTCATTACAAGTTCAGTTTGACTAAACATTCCTGAATACTAACAGCCATTAAGTTATTTTCGCTACCACCGTAACTTTTTTTTGCTTTCTAGCTATCGTATGCCTTTCTGTACAGACGGCTGCATTACGTCAACCCACTAATTTCCTGCTTCTTTGCAGTTTTTGAGGGACATGTACATAATAATTGCTTCATTAGCATTTACATGTTTCTATTAATTGAAAACACGAGTTGCGAAGTAAACAAAGGTTATGCTTTGTTGGCTGTCTGCTACGCAGCAAATACATTCTCGTGATGACGATGTCGTTACGTTCGACAATGTTCTTGCTATACATTCAATTTGTAGTTTTTTAACGATATTGTAGCCATTTCTTATGTTCATTTCGCATTGGTCCACAGTATGCCTCCTTTGTTATTCAGAACTTCAATGTCTAGGAGATTCTAGGCAAGTGTCCCATAATTTGTTATTCATTCCGCTGGCACGTGCTACTTACCTACCGTAGAAGAAAAGGGTATTTGGGCGTTCATAGTTACTGTAAATACGTCGAAATGCTTGGAACTTAAAACTGTTTGGTGTTTTCCTTGTATGGTTTGTGGATGTAGTAATCATTGGTGCGGATCACACTGGCTATCATACGATACGGGCGAGAATGTGTATGCAACACATCTACTCATGACCGACTGAATTATTGATGAAGTGTAGGAGTGCATTGTGGACGAATAGCAGTGTGCAGAAGCACACTCTATCGCAACAAGGGACCGGCAACACCTGTCGCACTACAAGTAATGAGCATCACACAGCGCTCAAGTGCGTCTGTAGAAGAAAACAATATCGAGCAAAACAAGTTGCATAGAAAAGCGTCACTAATACAGAACATCTGTCGATCTCGCTAGACAATATGATTATTATGCACAAAATTCCACTGCCTTTGCTTGATTTGAAATGTAAAAAAAAAAGAAGAAAACAATATTTTGGCCAATTGACACATTTCAGATTAAGCGTCCTAGAACGCAAAAAAGCTAAATTCAAGCCAAAAAAATTTTAATTCCGTATAATGAGCTTAAAGGGACCGGAAACCATGAATCCTCGGAGGCAAAAAAAAATCACTACTTCCTTATACAGTTGCAGCCTTCATAGAAGGTACGGTACTTTTACACATGCAGTTTGCAGTTTACATGTGCAGTACGTATGCAGATCTTACGGAACAATGGTGCCTAAGTTCTTTGAAAGAAAATCAGTGATGGGTGCCCTACCATTGTGCTTCGCTGCATGCGATCTGGATGGCGCTCAGAACGAAATCTTTCTGCTCGAGATTCGCAATTCGATCATTGGACGCGTGCATCGGCTCCAGCAACAGGAACTCCACCACACCGTACTAAACATGCTTCTCAATCTCCATTCTTGCGATCACTTGCGTCGTATTCCACCGTATTCGAATATGTAGCATAATGATCCCTAAGACCACCTCGCTCTCCGATATAGAATATTCTTTGCACCGTTCAATCTCCACAAAATCCACTAATCTTAGTGAGTTTCGACACTGTTGCATTCATTTCAGAAATGGGAGATTCTAGGGCATCAGGCAAACAAGGCCACTGCTTGAAATATTTTTGAAGACTAAAGTAGAAGTTTATTACGAATGTTGTTTGCATGTGAGAAAAACGGAAAAAGAATTACTACGCCGTGGGATCATCAGCTGCGGGGTCCTAAATGTATATTCGAGTGCTACGTTAAGGTTATTTATACCTTTCCTATTCACTCCGTCGTTGTAACAATATTAGAATACATCCTTGAGATATACAGATACAATATATGAAAAGCTATGAACCAACCATGGCAATGATATTGTGCAGAGACGAGAAATCTATTTCGGATGATGTCGTCTGGATCGCACCTGTAATACACAAAGTG
>JACMIJ010000092.1:0-29075 GCA_014805365.1 Koerneria luziae | reverse complement strand
CCCCCCCCCCCCCCCCGGGTTAAGCAATTGGTAGTGATGGTATCACGAAGAGTAATCGGACCGTGTGAATGACTTCGGCACCTTTGGACAACGTCCTGGCCTTCTCAGGACTTCCCGCAGGCGAAATGAATTGAATACGGGCGACTTTGCCTTTGCCTTTGCCTTTGCCTATTAGCTCTTCCATTGCTAGGTGCACTTTTGATAGATTTTTCTTTGCCTTCGTTAAAAATGGGTTCATGAGACACATTTTTGCAGCTGATTGGTGACGAGCGTCGTCCGGATGTCAAGATGGAGGATCCGGATGAGGAGGAGATGAAGCAGCAGCTGAAGCTTCAGATCGAGCAGGTCAAGCAACATCTGGCCGATCTCGAGAGCAGCCTCATCCACAAGGTAATACGCTTACACCGTAAAGGAGGCCAGAAACCGTTCTTTGTGTCAGCAGAACAGCGTGTATTAGACACCCGCAACTTTTGTGAAGGAAATGGTGTGGTTTTTGCCTCCGAGGAACTCACGGTTTCTGGCTCCCTTTAAAGGTCCAGCATTAGGAGATCGCTTGCAGCAGCATTTATTACAATTATCGTTTATCCAATGCACCGGGATTTGGGGATTAGAAAAAAAGGAGAGAAAAGTTAGTTGGGTCCTTCTTTAAGAAACAGTAATCTACATGTTTCAAGCACTTTTCATAATATCACTTGGTTCGTCACCCTTGGTATGGTTTACATAACAAGTTTGGGCAGAAAATGTGACTGCCGATGAGGCCCACCCCTCTTCTCCCCAATTTCTTATAACTTTCATTGCCTCCCTTCCTCACTACTTTTTACCCGTACCTCGTTACCTACTACAGTAATCCAATCATAGTAATCGTAATTCTTTACTTTCCATTTCCATTATCTTCTATTATCCTGTATAATTAGTGTCCCCCTGTCAGTGGCATTGCCTGTTACCCAGTGACCTTGGTTGGATTGAATAAGGAATAAAGAATAAAGAAAAGGTAGAGTCAATGAAAATGGTGCAATACGATATGTTTGCAGCAGCCGAAGGCACTGACGGGTGGTGCACCTCTGTCTGGTCCGGCGGACCTGGCGACGAATCGCTCGACGGATTCACGCGGCGTCTCTCCGCCGCCCTTCCCCGACAGCCCGCCCATGGCGTTCACTCAACTGGCCGAGCAACGTGCAAAAGAGCGTAAGTCACGACAATCATCATTCCTTTTGCTAGATGTAAAAAATGAATGTAAAACAAGTGTTATATATTGTTAAGTAAGCTTAAATTGAACGTGAAAAGTATACGTGCTAGGGCCTAGGGGGAGAGACACCTTTGCCTTAGGGCCTAGTTTGCTGAAGACAGCCGATTTCGGTCTCTATTCCTTTGCCGGTCAAACCCGTCGAATTGCTGTTTTATCCAACTTTCACGGACATACAAGATGTTGTGCCTAACAAAAGAAGTGGAATACTGGTAGCCAAAATTGCCTTAATTCTTTAATATGAGCTAAGAATGTGATTTTGGTTGGGGGTCCGCAAAACGAGCAAGAAATTTGTATAATTGAGTTGGATTTCCAGGAGGTCCAGATGTTCATAGAAATATTTTTACGGGATGTTGAAGTAACTGTGATTGCTCACATTGTTGGTGCTACATGTATATGATGCACGCGTTCAGTTGAAACGCGCCCCGTGACAATTCGCTTTACTGCAGTAACACAACGCAGTCCTTATAAAGTAAAGTACTCCCGAATCAAGGCCTCCTAGCCTGCGGGGCGGTAACCGAGGGAGCCGGGCCGCTGTGGGGCATTTAAGTCCGGAGTGCCCACCTTTTCGCCAGACCGATTACTTTTCGTGAAACTGTCACTACCAATTGCCGACCCCGGAGGGCAAGCGCCTTGGTTGGGCTGTTTAGTAATCACCGGTGATCGAACCCGGGTCTCATGTATGATGTGCGGCGCAGTCGTTATAGTTTGTGTTCTTTTAGGCGAGGAGCGCCGGCTGCTGTCCACGATGGAGACCGTCGAGGAAAAGGTGAAGCAGGCCATCGAAGCGAAGGTACAACTGACGAAAGCCTATCAGGATCTCGCCCGTCTCCTCCTACACACGGTAACTACCACACGAAAGAAATAAAGAAAACTTACCCTCAAACAAGCCAGAAAAGGTGCTTGCTCTAAAGGTACTGTAAGCTACATTTAGTTCTAATATATGCGGGTTGTCTGGGAGTGGGATGTGCTGTCGTTGATGAACCACTTTGGATGGTCCGTCAGAGAACACACCTTCTGATTACGGAATAAAATTGAAATTGAAATACGCGGGTTCATAACACTGCAGTGGGAAAAGGCGAATAAAAGTCTCAAAGTTGAGGGTTATTCTTTTGCGAGTGTTTCAAGAAAACGGATGGGACCTTTTTTGGGTTGGGTTCCACGAACGCCCGGACGTCCGATATCCTAAAGTGGTTACACTAATGGACAAACATGTTCCTGACTTGTGACCAATGTACAGGATGTCGAAAATTTTGTGCTGAAAATGTTTTGGGATGTCGAAATTTTCATAGAAACAACACATTTCACGGGTTGTTGAAGTGATTTGCCCCACGGTTTGGGTATTGTACGGCTTAGGATACTGTAAAGGAGGTGAGAAACCGTTGTTTTTTGTGTTTGCAGAACTGCGTGTATGAGAGACCCGCAACTTCTGTGAAGGGGGGCAACTATATAAGGAAATGGTGGTGCTTTTTGCCTCCGAGGATTCACGATTTCCGACCGCCCTTAAAACAAGCGCAAACTGTGAACATGATGTTTCGGTCTTTCCCCTCTTTTCCTGTTTGAGGTCTTCGTTTCTAACGACATTTTGTTGAACAGTCATTTTGTTGAACTTCCGCAAGAAAAAAAATGGAAAAATGGTTACTTTGTGAGAATAATGTTGCTCGCTCAACTCTTAATGTGAAGAGGCCACGCAGAGGACCGTTTTATTCGAGAAGTGATAAGTAGCTACAAAGGGAATTTGCATTCATAATGGGGGAAATTAGCATAAGGAGTGACAACAAATATTTGCATAGTGAATGTGAAGTATGTGAAAGAGCAGTGGTGGCTTCTTCATGAAATGAGATTTAATGACAACTTATCATTGATGGCCATCTAGAATCTAGAACCTTTATGCGATCGTTTTTCCTCAGATTAATGTGTACCCGAATGGCGATATCGACGAAGCGAAGGCGGCCACCGAGAAAACCGAGGCGTCCGTCAACGAAGAGGAATCGATCCGAGCAGTCGCCGAAAGCGCCATCAATAGCCTGCAAGAGGTTTGCGACCAGAACCAGACCGATTCCCGGCTTATGTCTCAGCAAGGGGCTTACTGTAACCCGTTTGCACTTTAAAGAAGCTACAGTGTTGAAATTTTGGCAGCAAGGAGCCATTATCACATATATATTCCTGACTTGTGACTAACGTACAGCATGGCGAACATTTTTGTACTGTGGAGGACACTCCAGGAGGTTCAAAATTCTCTAGAAACATTCCATGGGATGTTAAGAAACAATGTGATTGGTCACAGCGTGGACACTATAGACCAGAACGTATTCTCTTTCGAAGAAATTGTTTTTTTGTTCAACACATTTGCAAATACGCCATGCTACAAAACTTGATTCAGCCAACACGGGATGATTTTCGTCATGCTTACGCATTTATATTTACTTTTTCATTTAAGGGACAAGTTAGGGTTTGTGGGCAAAATGAATTTTGCGCGATTATGGGATCGTCCCGGAAAAACACATTGTAAGCAAAATTACATGCCATTTTGGGCGCATTGTGCAACGTAGTACATCGCCACGAGATTGTCCAGCCTAATACACTCTGTGCAATCAAGCTACACACATTTTCTATCAAACGCGTGACGTCGCTGTTTCTGCAGGCAATCGCTGTGAGCGGATCGACCAGCAAGCATCTCCTGGATTACGCTGAGAGCACGGTGAAGCGGATGGCGATGCGAATGCAGAGAATGAGCCATCATGTGGAAGAGGTTAGCCCAGTTGTTTCGGGTGCACCCCATTTGCGCCAACTGTGCTTCACAAGCTCCATCTTTTGGTTTCTGCAAGGCTGGTGCGGCTCTGGTGACCAAAGCCGCAGTATTTCAGTGCACAGAAGAAAACAGTTGGCACAAGTGGCATCCACCCGTATTTCATAGCAACAAACTGTGCATTTCCATGTACAAACGAAGAGTAATTTTATTTTTATATGTTTAGCGTGGGTCTAAGAGGGGGGGGGGGGGCTAGCCGAGAACTGACTTTACCATAGATCCAAAAACATACTAGCTGCATATCTTGGTCTATTGTAATTAATAAGAGTGATGGTTTCTACGTGCTGGCCCAAGTCCCCTGGTTTGCAGAGAACTGCCGCGCGATCATGACTCAAGTTCATCGTACAAGAGTGAATATGTGATTACCAAGGGCCATTATATAGCACTGAGAGGGAAATTCGCATACGGAGTGGCACGAGAACATTTGCATGCCAGTTGTGCATACATTTACATGTTATTTGTGCATCATGGCACAGCATGTTACGACCGCCGGTTTAAATTATCCATTCCAAGGAAAATATAACTTGAATAACTTCCTTAACACTGCATTTTATTTTTTTATTTGTCTTTCATATTTTTTGTCATATTTTTCTGGGTGAGGCAATTCAAACTAAAAATTTATAAATTAATATTCACGAAATGCAACTTTTTTGGTTTACGCAGCTACAGTAATACAATAGTGGCGAGCATACATGCCTGTGAAACGCTGTGCATGGAACGATATTTCATGACCCTATTGAGATTCCTGCATTGCATGTGAGGGGGGGGGGAGAACTTCTTCTTCTTCTTCATTATTATTATTATTTATGCAAAACATCATTAACTGAATAACATGGAGCGCATAAACAGCGGGGATTTGTCCGTCAGAGTGACTGTTTTGGAGAACCGTCACCATGCGAATCTTGGGATGAGATTGTGTGCTAGAAACAGGAGAAGGATACTAATTGTAAAAAAATTTTTAATAGTGAAATCATGAAATAAGATGACATTCAACCGAATATTGCCCTGTTTCAGGCCATGAATGAAGCAAAGACGATGCACGAACAACTGAATATGATGGTGTCAAGTGAGAAGGAAGACAATTCTGTCGAGAATAGGGTAAGGAGAAACTTCAGACATGTTTTACCGGTTGATATGGTTCCATTTTTGGTAGTTTGTAGCACATAATGACGCGAAATTTACGCAATTTTTCTTGTGATTTTACTTCTGTTCCTCGGAAACCGTAGGTAGTGCTGTTATAAAAAAAGTTAGATAAGGTTAACTTTGCTGCGTCTTTCGGCAAGTCCTGAAAAGGACACAACGTTGTCGGGCTATTACGTACGAAACCCCAACATGTAATATCTCTCCACATGATGAAGTTTCATCTTTTCATGCACGACAATATCTACTTTTTTCTTTCTTTTGCAATTGCCATTTACAACACTTTCGGTATTTTAAGGTTTTGTTGTCCGTTTATTGCAACCTTTCACGTCTCGTTAGATCAGTACACACGAGAACGAAACACATCTCTAGGTTGTGTTAGCCAGCATTCGTGATAGCAAGAGAACAAAAAAAGAGAAACAACAACAACAACAACAGCAAGAACACGAACAAGAACAGCAAGTGAACAGCACAAACAATCTTAACTAGAATAATCGCCTTAGTGTCATTTACGGGATGCCTAAAAAGTTGATGAAAGCTAAATACGGTGTATTATTTGCAGGTGCCGGAGGATCGTCCGGCTGATCTGGACAAGCATCCGACAGTCGAAGAGACGCCGGTTCAAGCGGATTCGCTGGATGTCCGATCGCCATCTCTCACCGGTTCTCCCCAAGCCGATGCCGAACAGCCTGTGAAGAGGAACACTCGTAAGTCACGCGACAGTTCCTTTTTTTCTTGAATTCCCTTTTTGAACTATAAAGAAAACAATCAAATTCTTGAATGGTACAAACGCCGATCGCTAAAGTTTGTACCATGTTGTGGAGCATCTCAACTTGTATGGTTTATTTGCGATCGGCAGCCTCGTACCCGGGTTCGATTCCCGACACGTCCCAACCCAACCAAGGTGTCGTCACTCTCGGGTGGGCAATTCGTAGTGATCGTATCACGAAGAGTTCTTCGGACTTAAGTAGCCCCATAACGTCCTGGCCTTCTCAGGACTCGCCGTTGGCGAAGTTCCTTGAATATGGAAGATTTTGCCTTTACCTTTGCTGAATGTGTTTTTGCATTATAAGTGAGCTCAAGTTACACCTTTTCAAAGGACTTTTTGTGAAATACCTTCAACCTTGTGATCCGATAATTGTAACTTCTCCTTCCATTCACAAAGTAAAAAAGACACTTTGCGGCGAACACCCACTTGTTTTTTTTTTCTAAATGAGAACACCCCTACCTAAAATTTCTTGACCAGGAATGTAGCAAGTCTGTAAGCCTAAGGTGTTGGAACGCCTTATGATATTCTGGTGGGGGGGGAGATTCCTTCGATTACTGACAACTGCTCCGGCCTGCCTTGTTATTCTATGGTTTTGTACCCGTTGCAGATTTGACTCCAGACATGTATCGCGTGCAATATCATCAACAGCGACTGTATTCAAAATTAGGGTAACTCGGGTTTTAGGCACACATTAACATTGGAGGAGTTCCGTTAGTGAGAAGAAACGCTCAATAGGTCCCTCGTTTCTCGTGGGGCATGCACACCGAAGCACACAACACTGATGCGTGGATCTTTAGAATCCCCGTTTGTTGAGGTTCACCTTCATGTTTCCTTTTTTCAGCTCTGGAAGAGGGTCTCCTGACCGCGATCGCGGCCGCCGAGCGGCATGTACGGAGATCGGCCAATGTCAAGCTGGACATGCTCAGCGAAATCCGGGATCGAGTGAAGCACCTCAAGAACGAGGTATCCACCCCTCCTTTTTTGTTTCAACAAAACGATTACCTATCTCTTTTCTTCCTCTCTGGCACATACTACCTGCCGCATCCGCTTCGGGAACCCTTCATCTTTGTGATTACAGTCAACATTTTGCCATTTTTCTTTACTCTGTGCGCTTTCCGAAACTCAATTTTTGACCAACACGTATCACGTACGGTGGACTGATTGCGGCGAAACAACATTTGTCAAAGAGCTTGCTTGAACCCTCCCCCCCCACTGTTTTTAGTTTAACTATATGGTGACACGTGTCACCCTGCTGTTCGACATTCCATTATACTATATACGCTCCAAACGTTGAGTTGGGCAAAACGAAGCAGTTCTTTGTATGTTCACGATAGCTTTGATTGGTTTTGAACTCCATAGTCATTCTTTTTTTCAGGAGAATGTGAATGGAGAGTCCGGATATTGGACACCGGTGGCGGAAGCCATCAAAGAGGCTATAACCAAAGATGCGTTGAATGAGGACAAGTCGGAGGACTACGTCGAAATTCTTATTTTCCCGAAGGTTAGCCGAGTGTGCTAGTTATTATTTCATTGCATCGACACACGACAGTATTGGTAGATTTTTCTTTGCTTTTCTTTTAAAATATGGTTCATAAGGTGAAGCCGCTTTTAGCAGCCGAATCCGCAGGACGTGATGGTCGAGGGTCTGACCGAGGAGGCGCAGCTGGATAAGACGGCCAAAGAGCAGCAACACATGGACAAATTTCGCCGGGAACTCGCCACTCGAAGGGTACGATAATACGTGATTATCCATTTGCGCCATTCCCATTTGCGCCAACTGTTGCTAACTCCACTAAAAGTGTAATTTTGCGAAATTGTTGTATCCTACCTTCCAAAGGCTATGGTCACCAGAGTGTATGAGAAACATAAACCTTGTAGACATCAAAACAGAGCAAATAAATCGGTTGGCGCAAATGCAAAATGGCACAAATGGCGTCATCCCCGATCATACATACATTAAAATAAGATATGTTCAAGTTAGCCGGAACTACGGGACCTGTGCGGGTGGTCCCGACTGCGTCAGGTTGTTGCGGGGGTGTATAAGTCGCAACAATTACCCCCCCCCTTTTGTTTCGCACCAAAGGCTGTTTAACCCTGATTTTTAAATATTTAATGCGTTTTTACGTCCCTTATGCCACGGTACCAACCAATAAACAGCACAGCAATGCCAGAAAATATTACTAAAAATGAAAAAAAATGAATTTTTTAAGGCCACCCGGAATGCGGGCGGATCGACATCGAAAACGAAGACGGAATTGCCGAAGAAGACGATGAGACGAAAGCGATCGGACAACGCGGAGAAGGCTTCTGTGCCACCATCCAGGTTGGTCAATCCTTCTCATTTTCTTTTCGTTTGCTTTTGCTGGAGCCTGCACTATTGGAATATTTGACTCCGTTCCATATAAATATCCGACTGTTGCCACATTATCAATTTTGTATGTGTATTCAAACTTTTCGCTGTTCACAGTAGGTTCACAAGGTTGTGAAACGGCATAGGGTTGCTAAAAAAATTCGGATTCTTTATCAAACTTGGGTAATTGCTAAGAAACCTAACAATAAGATTGCATTATAAAGCGACAGTCGGATATTTGTACAGAACGGAGTCACGTAGGCCAATAATAGGTTAGGTTGTACTTGGTTGTTGTGTTCTCAGGGCTGAGAGGGGAGAAGCGGCTCAGTGCACTGGTCAGTCATACACCGTTTTCCGGTCGTTTACGGCTAACAATCGTTCGAAAAGCGGTATGAATGCTGCGGCAGCCGGCTGTTCTTCTTCTTTCGTATGGTGATAGTCCGGTGCATATGTCCGATACAGCCCCGGAACAGTAACATTCCCGGTCGGGTAGTAATTTTTAAAAAAAACGGTAGTATTGTTCTGCACTGAGGTTCGCAGTGGTAATACGCGTTTCTTAACGTTGACGTGACTATCACTGGACTTATACAATACAAAAGTAACGTTTTTGTGAGTACTTACATGTGTACGCATGATTTATGCATGTTACCGATTCATGAAGCATCCTTCTTGCAGCGAGGAGGTCGCTGACGTGTCACTGGTCAGCGATGAGATCGCTGACGCGCCTCTGGTGTCGAAACGTGCGCGTCTTGCCGAAGAGGAACCCGAAGCCGGAAGGAGGTGAAGCGGCGGACTGACGGCGGCACGGAAGATCCCATTCCGATTTCATTTTTTTCTTTGGTCCCGAAGGTGAATCACCCCATATTCCATCTCATATTCCATGTTTCTGTTTTTGTGTATAGCGTATTCTACGATTTATAGACTAGTGTTGGTAACTGTAGGGTTTTTTGCGCTTTCATAGTTAATATTTGACGAGTTTTTATATGGCAAAGTACCCAGTGACCGCGTTGCTTGGACGCGGGTGCGTCCTGCCTGATATAGTCAAGGTGTTATTTTGATTACGTTTTCCCCAACGGTGTGTATGTTTTTGTTGTGGAACTGTGTTTAGCAGATTCCATCCAATCCTTTATCGGTCGTACAGGCTAACAAATACTGAGCGGGTCGAAACCGTGAGTGTCCATAGGTGACAGGATAGCGTATGATACACAAGGCACACTGGTGGAACTCGTTTTGCTCTAAGCTCATTCCGCTTTTTTCGTGTCCTATGTACATACATAAGGGTGGCGATTGATAGTTGCATGACTACGGAAAGGAAGTGAATATGTTCCATGTGTTCGATTGCAGCAGCAATCGGACACACTCTGCTACACATGTATCCGTTATTATTATGATTTTTTTATTATTGTTGTTGTTGTTGTTCTTATTGTTATTGATCTTGCTGTTATCTTTCCCTTCCTGTCATATTCGGTCAGTATGTTGTGCAACCATGTGATTATCTTTGCATATCGTGATGTCATCAAGAATTGACCTCAAGTAACCTTTGTTTTACGTGTCTCGCTGTGTTTAGTGCAATTAGTTATTTGTTTCTGCTTTGTTTTGATGTTTGGACGTTGTCAAATTATCGCATGTTCGTCATACAATTGCATGTCAAAAGCATGTTTGTTGCACAACATCCACCCGTGGGAACTTTCGGCTTCACTGAGACTATTAAATCAGTTTCTGTGCAACTAACATGCGCAACCATCGAATTGGGCAATCCGTTGTGCTCGTTGTTGGATTTATTGTTATAATTGTACTCATCAAAGAAAGAGCTCTGTATATTATTGAGAAACTTACGTATGTGTTAGATGAAGACATGTATTCTGCAGTTGTAGTTTACGTGTTTTCGAGTTTCATTCGTTTTGTTATATATTATGTCAAAAGTTATTCGCACTTGACACTTTTATTTGTGTCGATATCACTTTCTGTCTCTAGTTAGTGAATATTAATCCGCGCAGGCGCGGAAAGCTTGGAATACGGGCGCTTTTTTTTGTTTCCGATGCTATTCCTTATGAATGATAGTTAATTGATAGCTAGTTATGTGGTTAATTTGATACTGTGTTCATTTTTCTTGTCGATCTCCTCGAAGAATGTTTCTTGTGTGTATCTCGTTCCGCCCTTTCCATGTATCCGTAATCTGAAACAATATTCATTGTTTCGTAATTGTCACTGATTTTTTTTATATGCTAAAAATAAATATGTCTTATGTTTTTTTGTACTTGATATCTTTTCTTTCCTTAACATGGCTATATAAGTATATGGAAATGTAAATGAAAGAAGTCTGCGTTATAGGCAAACTAGAGTAACGCTAAAAAGTAAATGAGAAAGTGCTACGGGTTTAGTTCAGTGTTGGGACACATTGGTCTCGGCTAGGCTTAGGTGAATGTGTGCCGTTTCATTGTAAGTGGAGTAGTAGCGTGTTAGCGATATGTTAGTTGTGCAATTCTATAGTAGCGCATGTTAATTGTAGAGTTAGGACCGACTTGTTCAACATTGACGGATATTACGTTGATATTCATGCCATTTCGTTTGTCCTCACTGAAGCCGAGAGCTTCCATGGGTGACAAGATCGCGTTTGATACGAGGTACACTGGTGGAACGCATTCCGCTCGATGGACAAGCTTTTTTTCGTACCGATGGGGTTCTGATCTTCGCTTTGCAGGAGTTTGAACACTCTGGATTAGAGGTCGGCCGGGTTTGGGTGGTATCGGGGAGGGACCGAGTGTTTTCGGGCCCAGATTCGATCCAAAGTGCTAAGGAACGCACAGTCACCGCCGAGAAACATATGATTACTGGCAATGCTTTGTTTTTTAGTTATTATTTTTTATTATTATTTCAATTTTCAATTTTTTTAGTTTTTTATTATTATGATTGTTCTACAATAGCACAGAAAAAACTTGGCCGATATAGCGTAAATACAAATGATTGTGAGCAATCGCGTACCACTACTTATGGGAGTCGGATGCTTGCACTTACGAGGTGCACAGTTCAATGTTGGCGCATATGCGGTGCACAAATCGTCGATGAAAACACAACTTGGGCAAATAGCTGGAACCAATTTATTCAACATTGGGGGGTGTAGTATTATGAAGACAATGATGTAGAGGGAGTTGTTCTCGCTGAAGCAGAGAGCTTCCATGAGTGGAAACATCCGACTAGACGCGAGGCACACTGGTGCTCAAAGGATGGGCATTCGTCGAGTCTCCGACGTGATCCTAAACGATGTGATTTTAAGATGTTCTATATGTATAGCTCAGTTCAATACGAAACATGCAAGCGCCTTGTGACCAAACAACTCCTGGTTGATGATTCATCAACTGTGCTTAGTCACAATGTTGGCATTATGTGGGCAATAGCTTTTATTCATAGCTGTCCTACAGCATGTTATGATTAGTTACAATCGTTCTAATTCAGGATAACCGGGAACCCCAGTCGCATCTGGATGTCTTCTATAAGTGTGGTTGCCTTATAATAAACCACCTTGAAGATAAATATATTATCATTATCATTATCATTATATGCGCTCACCTCAATTTGACGCTTGCGTTTCCCCTCGCCTGCGCTCTTAGCGGCCGCACTCTCTTCCGGATCATCGGTGTATCCATCTGAAAGAATGAAAATGGATTTTCTTCTTCTTGTTTTTTTGGTAACTATAGATCAAAATGTACAATGGGCTATATTGCATTGCACCATAGGAGCCGAATTGAGATTAAGGGTCGTTTGTGGTGACCAGTGTAAAGGCTGCCTTCAGTTCTTCTGGTCATTTGAACCTTTTTTCTCAAATATTAGTACAACGTGGCATTTTTCATGTTCTGAAAATACACATACTACATATGACCACTTTTGAGTGTGGAAAACACTCAAACGTACAGTTTATGTGGCTCACTACAGCCGCTTCGGTGTGCGTCGGTGAAGGCAGCAGCACCAGGAAGAGCAGGCAGACGACGACGAGCATGATCTGAACAGAACACTGCAGTTGTGGCAGGCTGGCCGATACCGAACGGTATATCGAACATACTATAGTAGTCGAAAAGGTGCTTATGTATAGAATGTTTTAATGACTTACTGCCACCAGCAATCATAGCAACATTTGGATAATGGTGTTTTGCCTGCCGCATTACACGTTGGTGTCATACGGTTTACCCCATTCCTCTTTCGCTCTCTCCTTCCCCCTTCTCTCTCCCTCTTTTTGACTTTCCCTCTCTAACTCTCTCCCTTCTTCTATCCCCTTTTCTCCCTCTTCCCTTTTTCCTCACCCTCCCTCTCTCCCTCTCTCCCTCTCCCTCTCCCTTTTTCTCTTCCCTTCTACTTCTCTTCTTCTCTCTCTCTCTCTCTTCCCTTACTCCTCGCTCTCCCTCTCACCCTCTCTTTCTGTCTTCCTCGCTTTTCTCCCTCTCGTTCTTTTTCTCTCTCCTTCTCTCCCTCTCTCCCTTTCTCCATCTCTCCCTTTCTCCCCTATTTCCTCGTTTCCTCGCTTTTCTCCCTCTCTCCCCTTTCTCCCCCTCACCCTCTCTTTTTCTGTCTCCCACTCTCTATAACCTTCCTCTTCCTCTTTCATTCTCTTTCTCACTCTTTCCCTCTCCCCTCCTCCCCTTCTCTCCATTCTCCTCGCTCCCTTTCCCTCTCATATTTTCTTCACCCTTCGTCTCCCCTTCTCCCTCTCCCCTAGTCCTTCTCCCCTTTCCTGCTCTTCCCTTTTTCCCCCATGCCCCTTCGCCCCACCATCCTTAGCCAACGTATACTGTAGCAGAACACATGGAGTTTGAAACAACAGTTCGAATGCTTTATTCAAGGTTATATTACATTCAGTGAGTATATATGTGGGCAATGGTAGCGTAGTGTTAAGCATACAAATATTATATTACAGTATGTATAAATGTCGTAATGGTATGTTTGTGAAATCTTTATGTATTTTGTACTTTGTATCTTTGTGTCTTATGCCAACTAGCGGTGCGGTCGAAGACGCCACGGACGACTGATCGGTCGAAGAATCGGACGCGCCTGCGTATGCGTCCTGGCGCACTGTGCGTGCGGTTCACTCCCATTGCAAGCATCGGGGTACTGTAAGAGTACTGTAGTAGAGTGAATGTTTAACAACAGAGCTACTTAATTACACCATTCGGAGGTATTTAGGTCTGTTTGTTGTTTTGCTCGTGTCATATGCTGCATAACAGCACTACAATATATAACATAAAGATAATGTTGTTGGGTGTTTGTTTGTTACTGTTTTTAATCGTAAATATAAGTGTTATGGTC
Organism: Koerneria luziae; assembly: GCA_014805365.1. Lineage (NCBI taxonomy): Eukaryota > Metazoa > Nematoda > Chromadorea > Rhabditida > Neodiplogasteridae > Koerneria > Koerneria luziae. The sequence continues at coordinate 15,469 of JACMIJ010000092.1, read as the reverse complement.
CAGATTGCCAAGTTGTCATAACTTCGACTGGATAGGAATCAGCATTCACGTTGAAAAGCTACAGGGCACATTCGAAAGAATAGACCCAAAAAAAAGCTGTTTTTATGTAATAGATGCATTTGAAACACTTATCTGTTACCTACCGCATCGTCTGCTGTGTTCAGTAGAGCAATCCTTGCTTGATCTACTCCGGTAAGAGCGAGAAGATCCGTAGCTGAAAAGAAAACCTAGCAATAACCAACATAGGCAAATGACTGTATAATACTAGATGTCCTGCTTCAGCGATAAACTCGTGGGGGAGGGCAGGCTAAAAATTTTGCTTCAAAAGTAATCCCATTGACTACTATGTGTGCCAGAAGGTAAGTAGCTCCTTTCCCTCCTAGTACTGCATTATGCAGTATTGTTTTTGCTACAGTTACCGCTGGGTACTGTAACATAAACGTCATATATTGCTGCTTCAAGCACTTACTGAGCACATAATGCGACATGTTATTGGCAGCCGGCGAGAGCGTCAGCATCGCCAGAAGCGAAAAGGACAGGATGAAGAGCAAAGCGAAGCGCGTGTTACGGACCGACATCACGAGCTAAGGGAAGCGCCAAAACTGAAGCCAGAAATGGGTGGAGAATGGCTAAATGGAAATCTCCGTACTTGTTATGCATTAAATTTGCTAATTTCCATTTCTGCAGATCTCATCTTCTTTCGCAAAAAGGAGCCGCGAAACCGTTATGTTGTGTAAACAGAATTGCGTGTTTAAGACACCAGCAAATTCTGTGAGGGAGCATAAGGAAACGGTACTTTTTGCTTCCCAGGATTAGATAGAAAGATTGATTTATACACATTTCGAAGTATGTGTTGTTGGAGATTAATGGAGGTTGATAATATAAGAGGGACGGGAAGTGTTCAAAAGGATAACTTATTGGTATATAAGATTCACGGTTTCCGACCCCCTTTTTGTGTTGGTGAGCACCGTATCAACTTTCGTGTTCGCATATTACGCATACAAAGCATACACGAAGATCCCACAAGCGCCCACAAAACGTCTGCGCACAAGCCATGACGTGTGCCCTCAACTAGAGCAACTGTATTTCAGAATGAATCTCAAGGTTCGCTCAGTACGAAAACTCGAAATTCGTGTTTACTTTTGACATAAGCATAAGCGTGCGCTTTCAGATTGCACCAAGGTTAACACCAACATTGTTCTTGTATGCTCAGAGGATGATATCATAGATATACTGGCAATACTATACAATTCCTTTGCAGGAATGGGTGTAAGAGTATTCCAGAGCCATGATTTCCATTTCGTCCCGGCTGCCACAGTAGACCAGATTGTATATATGGAAATAAGGGACCTATGATGTATGATGTTGATCCACTTACAGTATACCTTAGTGAGCACTCGTTTCCTTGATCATCGGCTCACGTAGTATTGGTTTATCTGACTCTTTTTGTACAAATATCCGACTATCACCAAAAATTTAGTTTTGAAAAGCGTACTCAGGCTTTACAGTTCAGCGCAGGTTCATTGGCTTGTAAAATGGTATCGGTTGACGATGAATTTGAATACTTTTGTAAATTTGGGCAATTTGAGAGAAACCTAACAACAAGATTTGATCATGCTGCGACAGTCGGATATTTGTACAAAACGGTGTAACATATGCCAATAATATAATGCAATTGTGAATACGAATGCTTGGGCAACTTAGACTTGAAGCCCCCCCCTCCCTCCCCCCCCCGGTCTTTTAAGACCACCCGCAGACGAAATCTCTTCTATAACGGAGAACTTTGCTTTCGCGTTGCTTCGCACAATGCAAGGCACATGAGTAACAAGTTGAATGCTTTATTCGAGCTTTCAATGGGCGGTGTAACACCTAGCTCCGTTTTTTGATGCAGAAGTAACCGAGGGTGACGTATATGAGAAGCGTTTGCATAGTCGCTTCTTACACAAATGTGTAAGAAGTTCTTCAAAAGCTTCTCATATGATGTTTAGAGCACACAATATTCACGCTGTGACCAATCACAGTTCTTTCATTATTCTGTAAAATGTTTCAATGATAATTTGGACCTCTTGAAGTGTTTTAATACAAAAAAGCATTCTGTACGTTAGTGACGAGTCAAGAATATGTCTGGTGCAAAGAAGAAGAATACCAATGTGGTTCTAGACTGATAAAAACTAACTTTTTGCTATCATTTGCTATCGGAATATATGATTGTGTTCGTCACAACCATGAGATTTTCGCTACATTGTATAATATGTATTTAGAATGTATGTTTGAATCTACTACGCTAATCACAACTCTTGGGAACCCGAACAGAACGGCAAAAACGTTGAAATCCTTTGCAAATTTGAACGTACAGTAAGTAACGTACATTTTTGAGGTAGAACGGTGTATGACATTTCGCTAGTGTGTGTATTTGGTGACGTCAGACATATTTTTGACTTGTGATCAACGTACAGGATGTCGAAAATTTTGAATTTGAAACACTGCAGGAGGTCCAAGCCTCCAAAGAAACATTTCACAGGATGTTGAAGGAACTGTGATCGGTCCCAGTTTAGATACTATGTGGGCGATGTTGAAAGTATTTCTCTGGCGAATCTCAGTATCACTCGTTGGATACTACTGTATCATGGGTAACGGAGCTAGGAGGCATAAGGGAAGGGGGAGGGTGGGAAAAGGTGTTGGCCGATGACGGTTTTTTGGTGACCACTACAGTCGGCGCCACGGACGGCTGACCGGTCGGATGAACGGTGACCGACGGAACCGGAGGAATTCGTAGCGCGCCAGCGGCGGCGCCTCGATCACCGTCTCCACGTCGTCGTACTGTAAAAGTGCGGTTCGTTGGGGATTACGGTAGGTGGAAGTCAGCCAGGACCCGCTGGAAAAAACGCTAGCGTAATAGCGTCAACCGTACTAGCATTGCAAACGTTGTGCAAATGAGTTATTCTTATTACTGTTACTAGCAACCTGATTGTTTCACTTTTAAGTGATCATCACGCCTGCGCTTTACGCTATTACGCAGGGCGTCATGTGCGGAATCGCGTAAGGCGTTCTATTTCCTCAAGAAACCGCTTATTTCACTCACCACATAGCCTCCTCTCTTCGACATCGGTTGTCCGGCAGAATCGAAGGCCTCACCGCCGCCAGAAAGCGACGCAACGTCGGAGGCTGAAAGAGAAAACGGCTCATTTTTCGGCTGTCACGCTCTCGCTAAGCTCTCGCGAGCTCATCTGCGAGCTCATTTTTGAGCTCATGAACTTACTAGACTGTGCTCGTAAGCATTAGCTGTATCCCGTTTGCTTTTTGGTCATGCAATTTCCTGGCTACGATACTCAACCATACTGCTGAAATTTTCTCTCCAAGCATAACCACATGAGAGATTACAGTTTTTGTAAATTTTTATCGAAACAGACTGTTGAAATCTTTGTATGTGTAAGCATTAACTTACTGCCAACGTAGTACGACAGAGCTTCAGCGGTGGATGCCAGGGCAAGCAGTCCGATCAGGCAGAAGCACTGCATGACGAGAAACACAGAAATACGGCAACTGGCGAAATCGGCCGCCTTATATACTCGCGTATATGGAAATGAACCGAGAAGATTGGACCAGAGAAGAAAACAAAATCTTCCCTTCCCACGGAAATTTGGTTTTCGGTTCGAGAGGCACTGTATAGCACATTTCTCCCAAAGGTAGCAGGTCCTAAGTCTTCAACACTTAGAGGAGATGTACAGCTCGGGGGGTTCCCGAAGTGGTCTCTGAACGGAATGTGGTGTAATCATATGTGCAGATATAGTTAAGTGAAATAGCTTGGAATCGGAAACGTGTGGATTGGTAGTACTTTGATCCACAGGCCGTCATCCGCATCACTTTGCAGTCACGAATTTCCATTTTGTTTTGTCCCCGGACCGCTGGAAACGGTAAGGTTATTTCCATAATGATGTGTTTCTCGTCATGCACAACCTCTTGCTCAGGAAACAAGCAAAACAGCGTTTGCAAGGAAAATATGCTTTATTCGAAAAAGAACATAATAGATACAACTGTGATAAAATTGCGGGATTCGAGCACTATTGGAATACTTGATTCCGTTCTGTACAAATATCCGACTGTTTCAAACTAACCAACGTTTTAAGCGTATTAAAATTGTTCACAGTTCGTGACAGGTTCTTCGGAAACGGCATAGGGTTGCCAAACTCCTAAGGTTTTAACGAATTAGTGTATCTGCTAACAAACCTAACAATAAGATATCGTTTGTATAGCAACAGTCGGATATTTGCACAAAACGGAGTTAAGTATTCCAATACTACATACAGCATTGTATATACGGACAAGAACATCGGCATACTGCCACAATCAAACGGGAAACACTCAACGTTTGCGTGTTGTATCTGCCTAAGTTACTCTCTCTAGTGTTCGCGTTTAGAACAGTCAAGAGTGAGCGCCCTAAGCACTCGCATTTAATTGTTCTAAACAATTACTCAGTGAGAAATACGCAGCCATGCTAAATACGCCAGAAGATACTGTTCGGATTGTAGCAATGAAAGATGTATAGGAAGTAGATATCAGATAATTTGATAGAATACTTTTGTTTTACAAAGGTTTCTCCGCGATTCATACGTTAGGGCATACGCTTGTGTCTACGCCTGTATGCAAGTGTAGAAAACACTGAAACTCGTGGTGAAACTTTGATTTGATAGGGAAAGAACCAAAGGGTCCAAATATAGACATTTGTTTTATGTGACAAACATGTATGTGAAATTGCATTGCGAACTATGTAAAGATTTGAAGTAAATTTTGCCCGAATCAAGGCTATATAGGAGAACTAAACGGGAGAGCGATGTTACTACTCTTTGAAAAAAAGAAACTTACAATATAAGAGTGGTGAACTTAAAATTTTCCAATCTCTCTAGATTCTACGTACTCTCTCTCTGGCCGGCCAGAAGACCTACTTATGTACGAGAGCAGATGTTCTAATAATCGAGAGAGATCAAAAACCGTTCCAAATCCACCTCTTTTATGTCGAAAAACTGGTTGATCTAAGCGGGAAGCTTGATCGCTTTGGTACGCTGCGTCGGCTGGGAATCTCGAATGTACGCGACGTGGACGGCCGGACGCGGTACTCGCGGTGGAGCTTCGCGGATGATTCGGTCGCGCTCCTTCGCATAACGCGTTCTTGACGATTCGCGATCACCTGCAACGAGTTACAGTTTTGAAGAACAACTAGACATATTCCTGACTTGTGACTAACGTACAAGATGTCGCAGAATTTTGCACCGGAAACACTCCATGAGGTCCAAATTTCCATAGAAACATTGCATAGGATGTTGAAATGACCGTGATTGGTCACAGTGTGGATTATGTATGAGAACAACGAGAGCACAAAGAGTACTATTGTAGAAAGAGTAAAGAGTACTCTGTTCTATGCAAATATCCCCGACTGTCACTGAATGAACACATCTTATTGTTAGATTTCTTTACAGTTACACAAATTTGCCCAAGTATTCACAATCTTCGTAATCGTACACTATTTCACAAGCGTGTGAGCCTTCACTGCACTGTGATATACTCGAATACGCTAACAATCCTGAATATGAAGCGACAGTCGGATGTTTGTACAGAACGGAGTCAGACAAGCCAAAAATTTACTGTTTCATCCTACATTTTCCTCTTTCTAGCACCATTCTGCGCTTTAATTGTACGGGCGTCAGTCAGTTCCGCCAGTTTCGAGGGGACCAGACTTAATCCTGACTTGTGACTAACGTACAGGATGTCGAAAATTTTGCATTGGAAACACTACAGGAGGTCCACATTTCCATAGAAACATTGTGCAGAATGTTGAAATCGCTGTGATTGGTCACAGTGTGGATATCATATGCATATAACACACACGCTGTGATCAATCACAGTAATTTTCACATCCTGTGGTATGTTTTTATGGAAATTTGGACCTCCTATGAGATGATTCTATGAAAATCTGGACCTCCTATGGGGTTTCCAGTACAAAATTTTCCAACATCCTGTACGTTCGTCACAACTCAGGAATATGTTTGTCTATAGAGGGTTAACATTAACCGGGTAGGCCAACAAACCACCATCCAGACATATTCCTGACTTGTGACTAACGTACAGAATGTCGAAAACTTTGCATTGGAAACACTCCCATAGAAGCATTTCACAGAATGTTGAACTAGCTGTGATTGGTCATAGTGTGGATATCATATGCCACCATCGCGTACCTCCTCGGGCAGCAGATGGCTCGCTCAACGATGGAAAAACGCTGCGCGACGTGCACGGCGTCGTCATTTCGACGTAATCGAGATCGGCCAGCGGCCCCTTGTCGATCGCCGACGTGATCTCGGCGGAAGCGCGCGGAGTGCGCAGCCACGACGGGAGGTCCGTGCGCAAGATCTTCTCCTGCAGGCAATTCCACTTCTGAAACAGTCGGACTGATTAATGATGGTTAGTATCAGTCTTGAAGTTTGGGGACTCGGGGCTGGGTACCCAGGCTAGGGCTTGTTCTATCTAAATGGGAAGCACCGACCCTGCGAATGCGGGAATGGTGTAAGGAAGAAGAAGAAGAAAAATCAGTCTTGAAGTTGCGAGTTGCTACTGTGAACAGTATTAAATGGAAATAACACAATTGTGTTTCACTTTAACAATAAGCCCAACAATTTCTTCAGTTGAAATTCAGTTATGCAATTGTGTTTGTCTATTCCACCACTAATTGCCACTCACAAATTTGGTCTTGAAGTTCCATGCACTGTTCGGTGCTAAGATGTCATAAAGGCTCATATTTTGAACTGACTGTTGTCTATAGCCAGCATGTTTAACAAAAAAAAATGTTTTTTAATGGCGATTAGTGGTGGAATACACAGACACAACATGATAACTGAGTTTTAACTGAAGAAACTGTTGAGCTCAAAGTGAGACACGGGCATCTTTCAAGATTATATATGTGGGTTATTTTTCTTTGAGCGTTTCATAATGATGATATAAAATTAAAACGTACAAAAACTTTTCCGTCAACTTGCTGCATCGTGATTTGCTGGTCGTCGATAGAAACGAGCAAATGATCATCCTGAAACAAACAGTCAGCGTTTGAACAATGCATAATGTCATGTGCAACAACAATCCACATTTTTGGTCCCAGTGCCTAGGTATCGCGATCACGGAGTAACTTGTATCCAGTCAATGAACCCAGACAAGGGAATATTGGCAGTTGAATTTGCTGATAACGTTTCCTTGACGTGGCAGTTAAGTGTTCATATTATATATATCTACATTCTATTTCTCTCTTGCCACTTTCCCCTTCCCCTCCCCTCCCCCCTCTTACAAGCCCCTCCACTCCCAAACACGAGTCGATACATTACATGTACTGTGATCACTATTTATATGGGTTTGATGATAAATAAATAAAATATTAGATTCGGATATGCCTATGGTATGCGTGTTGCGTATCGTCACCAGGCATGTTCGTGACTTATGAGTAAGTTACAATATTTCCAAAAGTTTGTATGAGAAACACTCCTGCTAGTTCACCTTTTCAATAGAGACATTTCACAAGATGTTCGAATAACTGTGTAACTGTGATTGGTCACAATGTGGATAGCATATGATCGTCACCTCTTGGCGGCGGGTGGGCTTTGGATCCGCCGCTCGGAGGATGGTTGTTGGATTCGCTGCTTGGTGGGTGATCTTCTTTGGATTCGCCTCTTGGTGGGTGGTCTTCTTCGGATTCGCCTCTTGGTGGGTGGTCTTCTTCGGATTCGCCTCTTGGTGGGTGGTCGTTGGACTGGCATCCTGTGCCAGATTCTGCGATGAGCAGATGGAGTCGCTGCTCCACTCGCTGCAAGTCGGCAGTCGCTGCACCTCCGGCTCGCGACGGAAGCAGCGGGTGATGCTCTCACGCTGAATAATCATTTTGAATCATGTTCGATTCGGCCAATTTGCTCGTTTTGCTCAAAACATCAACTTTTACTACTTGTATACATGTTCATAGATTTGCATTGTAATTTTATCTTGAATTACTTGTGACGATACATATCAGCGGCTTTCAGGTACGATCTGGAGCAGTGCACTGCATTAATGAAGCAGGCTCACACTTTACCGTACCTCTCGATCACCAAGTAGTTGTTTTACCCCTCATATGTAAACTTTTTATATTTCAACGTACGTCCGGATCATTTATCTCCAATGGAAAGTTAGCTATGATAATGTACGAACGCGAATGCTTGGAAGTGGCAAAACGTTTACTGTAAACATGTACGATGTCGTTTTTGCAGACGAATTTTAGCCCAGTTACCATACTAAAGATAGTTGTAACGACACAAATCCGCAGCTTTCAGGCATGAGATTGTTTTATTGAAGCACGTTCGCACTTTTACCCAACCTCTTAATCACCAAGAGGTTAATATATACATTTCTTACCAGCGTAAATCGCAGTCTTCGCAGCGACCGCTGCAGTTCCTGCACGCGCTCCACGATTCTGCGTCGAAGATTCTTTGCCATTGCCGAAACTGCAAAAGGTAAGATGATGCGGGAAAACGTGAAATGCAAAAACGCAAAGCGGAAAAATGTGAAACACAAAATCGCGATGCGGAAAAGCGTTCACAAGCTACCGATCGAACAAGTGGAAGATGCGCTAATCATTGACGGTTGAATCATCGACGAAACAAGGTAATGAGTCGCGGTGGAACCAAAGTCACGCCTCTCAATGTTACAGTATGCGCACGCTGTTTGAAAGATTACACAGCGAAAGGAGTTCGGAAGCCCATCGTTGGAGGCGAAAACCACCATTTTTTGACACAGAATGTGTCGGTCTCTCAAAAACCCAGTTTTACAACGACCTCAGAATTTCGCAGCCCTCTCTTAAGGAACTCGCTTATAGTCAAAATATCCACATATCACTATACAAACGTGGTCATGAACAACAGCCACGCTTTCATGGGCCAGAACACACAGCAGAAAGATGGACAAACTCCTCGCAAAATGTGACTTGTTGTGAGAACTCGCGGGCAATACACACAGGAACTACCGTAGTCCGTCCGACATTTTCGATTTCATACCATCACCATCCCCCCTCCCCTCCCCTCTCTCTGTTATTGTTATTATCAATACGCCTGCCCGTGCCCCCAGAGTCCGTTTGTTTTCGGGCTGCATCATACGTGTTATTTTCCCGCACACAAAGATCAGAAGCGGTGGAAATATGTCCTGGCCGGCTACAAGTTATAAATTGAACGCGGTCCGTTCTTGTTATCATTCCAGGAGAGCTAGACATAAACAGTAGTGTGGCTCTCAGTCTGCTACTGTAGAGTAAGTCATAGTAAAGTTATACAAGTTTTCTCGAGTTAAAATTTCATAGCCTGGAGGATTGGGTGGAGGGGGGCACCTATGACCACACCGTACATAAAGTACAGTAAACTAAGGTAACCTAACGTTTCCAAAATCAAGAGCTCAAGACCTGCAGAAACTGCAACAATGACAGGACCATACAAGGGGTATATTCTAGGTTTGAAAATTGAGAAGGGGCATTTTCCAGCGAACACTTCCTCTGTTTCAGAGGGAAATGTGAATACTCCCCCCCCGCCGAACATCGCTCGGTCAGTAATGGAGCCATTGTAGAATAACCAAAAATGTTGGACACCTACTGTGAAATTCGGTCCGATGGTACGCTACATACTTTTTTGACTACTTTTCCGCACTGCCATTTCATCCTAAGAATGGTTTGAGCTAAGGTTTGGTCCAGGCACTATGCTAATGATGAAATACCTCTGGTCTTTACCGGGTTTTTACCCCTACATACCGCATTAGCAGACCACAAAAGGATCGTATTTGAAAGAGCGCCTGATTTGAAAACAGTTGTGATCCTTCTTTGATAGCCGAATAGTATTGTTTAAGCACGCGCGCATCAATATCAAAGTAGTGGACTTGGTATATAAACGCTACCGTAATCTAGTACAACGTAGTAACCGTTCGTACTACATTGCTACATAATAATGTTTTAAACTATGTTATACAATCATACTTTGCCCTTATCTGGGTACCACAAAAGTTTAGAAGAGGAAATTAAAAGAATGAAGAGCTAGACAAATGGTCGTATTGTCTGCAGAAAGTCGAATGAGGGGGGGGGGGGTAGAGAATGGCAGTGGGAGCGAGGGACGGAGAGGGACGGAGAGGGAGGGAAGGCCTGCGCTGTCTGTCTCATTCCTTCCTTTCGTTCTAACCGACGAACAGAAAAAAACCACGAAAAGGATAGCCAATCTCAAGCACAATACACACACTGGAATCTGTTCTGTGTTTCGCAATTTCCACTATCTTTGTGTGCCAGAGCAGACACTGGCACAAACACATTGTACCGGAGAAGACGGCATGCTGAGGATGGATTGATCCAAAAAATGTGCGTTTTGCTTTACAAAACTCATTCCTCATTACCTTCAACTTTTTCATGACGATAATTGCGTGAAGTATGATGATCTTCAGTTACTGCAAAAACAAGTGTTTCCTATTGTACTCATGGTATTGGTAAACACATCGGACATGATAAACAAGTTCGCACAACATTCATCACTTTGTGATAAGCCTAACGTTGCTACCGTAACCCTCATGTTTCCCTCATCACAAGTCATAGGTTTACCTCAGAACGCTCCGCCCCGGCGGTTCTCGCCACATTCTCTTGATTCAATACTATAGATTCGTTTTCACCAGATAACAGACTTCTTGATGAAATCCTAATTTGGGTTGCAGAGGCTGTCGCCTCACCATATCTGCCTCATTGTCATCGCATGAATATCACTATGTCCGAAACCCACTTGTGCCAAATGAAGTGTGATTAGCAATATTATTACTGGGTGAATGTATGTAGTTGGATCAAATCTTCCCCAGTGTCCACGCAACACTGTCGGTAGTGTAGCCGAGTCAATTCAGGGGCGGTCCACTGGGTAACCAGGCTAGGACTTGTCCTATCAAGACGGGAAGCACCGACCCTGCAAAAAGCGGGAATGGTGTAAGGAAGAAGAAGAAGAAGAATGTATGTAGTTGGAGTAGAATGCTTTTCAACATCGTGTTAAATGTTTCAATGGAAATTTGGACCTTCAGGAGTGTTAAAAGTACAAAACTTTCGACATCATGTACGTTAGTCACAAGATATATCTGCTCTCGAGCACAGAATAGACAGTATTTCGTGGTGCGCATCCTCCTGACACCGCAAAATTGGGGTGAGAACCGACTGATGAACATGTGCGCCTTGAGGCTATCAAATCTTCATTTAGTACAATAGATTCGTTTCCACCAGACAATAGAGTTGTTGATAAAGCCCGAGTCAGGTTTCAAAGATAGTCACCTCCCTCACCATATCTGCCTCATTGTTACCGCACTGTGTCCGAAACCCGCTTAGTCCAAAACAATTCTCGCTAGCAGACTTATTACTACATAGATAAACGTATGTAGTTGGAGTATAGTGTGTATTGCCTCTCGAGCACAGAATAGACAGTATTTCGCGGTGCGCACCAGCATCCTCCTGGCACCGCGAAAATTGAGGTGAGAACCGACTGATGAACATGTGCGCCGGCAGATCAAACATCCAACTTTCGTCTTTCCTCACAATTTGCTTGGCACAATGACATTGTCAATAGCGGTGATGAGTAATGTTTTTGTTCTTGGTGTCATTCACGAAGCGTGCTGTGATCTAGAAAAATCCATCATTACAATAGTCAAACCCTATGACTACAATTTTTCTAACTTCTGATTGATATAGAAGAAACCGACTGTGCTTACTGACTTCATTGTGCTAATCGACTGTTGTTGATTTTCATAAACTGTATTACCATAAACTGTGAGAAACGTAGATTATGCTGCCGGTTCAACGTTATTGTCGTGGGAGCCACTGCGATTTCCTCATCATATTCGATAGTCGGTTATATCTTCCAAAGGGAACCTTGGCGCAAACTTACCTAATTCGTACTAAGAAGGCATATAATAACCACACTCTGACCAACCATAATCATTTCAAGATTATGTGAAATGTTTCTATGGAGGTTTGGACCTTCTGTAGTGCTTAAAGTGCAAAGTTTTTGGCATCCTATTGGTCACAACTGATTAATATGCCTGCGCAAAGGTACAAACGGACTCGAGCACCTCAAACAATGCACCTTTCACATATCAGGATATGCCTGATATGTGGAAAACAAATCTTTTTGGTTAGCTGTCAATAATCGCGCATGTGGTTCTCACGCTACGCTTTCCAAAATCCAGTATTGCAGTGCGTTCTATGCGGTATCGGATTGTTTTCAGCTAGCTAGCTGCCTGGGACATGAATTGCACTGAAGTAGAGGAACGACTTTATTATGAAAACAATACAAAACACGAAAGTTAGCGTCATCATTGTTACCATTGTTGTTGTTATGTTCATGCTTCACACTTTTGAAAACATTGGTGTTTTTATGTACATTGAACATAAGGTTGTCAACAATTACAAAATGCCGGGGATCATAACAAAGTGGCATTTGTGAATCGCTATAAAGAAAGTAAGGGATTACGAAACATAAAACTTTACACTAAAGAACACGAATGTTTTAAACAACTCAAGTATTACTAACGGTTATTCGAAAGAATAGCGTTGTCTAAAACAAATTAGAGTCTAACTGACAAATGTGTGATACATATACAATCATAGTGTTAGTAAGTAAGAAAATATGATCATCATCATAAACCAAACATAGAACGAATGGCTAGCAATAAGAAAAAGCGTAAGATAACACAAACGATATGGGGAAATGAAATTACGATATTAACAAATAAACAAATATAAAAACAGATTATTAGAAACACTAAAGTAACTCTATGTAAAACGTAATTGGTTCATCATGCAGTTCCTTATTCACACATAAACATAAAAAAGCGTATACTGGAAATCAAAAGTTTACTATTCAGAGGTGTGCATATTTTTTTTCACGAAATTCACGAGCTTGCAAAAACTGTTTTCACGCAAACTTATGTTGCTACTCCATAAAAAATGAATCAACAACCTGTTTTCAAAAAAAGATTTGCTCAACCTATCAAGACCCCCGTTGATCAGGACACTCTAGATCAGGATTCTTGGTGTTCAGGACTCGGACTCTCTTCCTAGTAATACTCGTCATCATCACTGAAATCTCTTGGGTAGGCGGCCTTGAGTCGCTTCTCTCGCCGCTTCATGAAGGCGACCGTTGCGCGATCCTTCTCTTCAATGTACGAAACCAGCTGAAAAGACGTTATATGTATTCATCAGGTATTACAACTGAACAACTCACTGCTACACGTATGCTATGCGTCGTGAAACTATCATATACCTGTGAAATGTATCTATGGGAATTGGGATAACCTGGGGCGTTTTTTAGTACATATTTTCAACATCCAGAACGTTAATCATAAGTTAGAAATATGTCGATGCAATCGTTGTATGCACGCCGGTATGTCGCATAACGGCACAACAACGTTTGAGAACACGACATTCTATAACTTTCTGACACGTCGTAGCGCCCGCATTACATATCGCGTTATACCGTGCGACATATCCGAGTACAGAGCCTATGCAGTACAGGGAACTGGAATGATTGCAGGATTGAGCAAATTCCGAACAACATCACTTACGGTATGAATGGTCCAGCGATCCGACAGTCGCCGGATCAACTCCTTGTTGCTCGAGCAGAGGTCGGCCGCACACAGACACTCCTTTCGGGGAAAGCCATTGTACGCCTGACCGTAGTCGAATGTCAGTTCAGCTCCTGTAACCATAATTGCATACTTTCATGTTCTTTTGAAGAAATTTGTACTAGATGAAACGTATTTGTTTAGTTTATCATAAGTTTCCAGTGTTATTTAATGTGTGGAAAGGATAATACGAAACCTTTGCATAGCAAATCTTCACATGAAAACCTACCAATAAATGTTGTGAATTCCGTTCATGCGTTATTACTTACAAGAAAACGGTTGTTGAACCGCCGTAAAAGAATATTGCAAGAAAAATTTGCATACCAGCCGGTATCGTTTGATTCGCAACGAAGAGCAGTTTCGCATTCCATGGCATGATGGTGTTCACCTTCACCCTGTAGCGTAAACATAGATTAGAAACACTTTTGCAAAACTTTCTTCCATTTGCTGATAGGTGATCAAAAGGAAATCTGTACCCGTGAAAGAGGGAAAATCAATGTAAAAATTGGCAAATCCTTTAGCATTGTGTTTTTCTGTCTGGCTATTAAGGTTATTTTGACTTTTTGACTTTGACTAGTTTTTGACAATTAATGTCCATTGACAATGTATTAACGCTTACTTGACCAGCTCCAGATTGGGCATACACGAATGCGCGAGAAAACGCGCAAAATTCCCTCTTCGGAATGGATCGACGTAGAACTTGTAACGTTCCGCTTCTTTCTTGTCCCTTGCCGGCAACGATATCAACTTCTGCAAAGCGTACACTCTGCACGGTAAAGGTAAAGTATTGCCCTCGATCAAATCAAAGTTCCCTTGACGAGGCTAATGGTATACCATGACACTGTTTTATCGTACAAAAAGTGCTTAATGTTGCTTTTTAGAACATAATTGGAAAGCTCATTGTCAGCAGACGAATAGGTTTTCAATACGAATAGGTTTTCCTCGTATGAACAGCTAACCATCAACTGTGATTTCGAAGAATATAGCAAGAAAATAGCAAGTACTACTGGAATATCTGACTCCGTTCTGTATAAAAATCCAACTGGCATTATAGATTCAATTTTGTAAGCGTGTTGAAGTTTTTCACAATTCAGTAAAGGTTCACAAGCTGATTGAATGACATTAGTTTGTGAAAAAATTGAGTGCCTTGCCAAATATGGACAATTTGAAAGAAACCTAACAATAAGATATCGCTATAAATTGACAGTCGGATATTTGTACAGAACGGAGTCAGGTAAGGCAAGTACGGATCGGAGCAGTCATGATCACCAACCGTGTGCAGGAAGTCGTCCTGATCGCACAATAACAGTGAGTAATCGACGCTGTCCGGTCCTCGATCGGACAATTCACCATGCGAAACCACCTCACCAGTGAATTCCATTACCGGGTCACCTGAAATGTTAGGCTCGAACAAGTGGGTAAGACGTCACAAATTGAAATTCTTTGACACAAATGGTTTCATATGCAAATTTTGTTATTATAGGCTCATTACCGCATCAATCTTAAAAAGGACTGATGACCTGTTCGATCACTGATTTGTGCAGGCGGTATGTTATTTACTATTTTCCCCAAGATACATTTCATGACATGAGAAATAACAGAAACTAACCAAATTGTATGTCGGTCAACGTCCGAAGGCAGAAGCCTTTCATCGGGAAGTCGTGCGGTTTATACACTTCGAACCTTGAATACAGAAGATAAAATAGTAAGCATTTCATTGGTGTTATATCATGTAGTGAGTAAAATGTACGCGTAATATTTACATCAAAACATGAAACCGTGCGAATAC